>WJFB01001321.1:0-33459 GCA_009870185.1 Pygmarrhopalites habei | reverse complement strand
ATGTGACCAAATCTCTCAGTAGGAACCGAAAAATTGTACAGATATTTTCTCTTCACACTGGGTTGTGTCACTGCGTAAGAAGCAGAAAATGGGAAGTTGTCAGAGTGGGAGTGGAACACTGACTGGCGGTGTTACTGAAAATGAGGGTTCGACCTACAGCGTGTAGAGTATCAGTACAATTTTTCACATGAAGTTTGGATGCTTACAAAAATCGTTCGCGATGACATAACAACCCAAATCAAAGGCTGGACAACAAAACGTGTACAGGGTCAGAAAAACTGAAGAGTTGGTTCCCCGCCGAAGGCGGGGAAAACCAACTGGCTATTAGATATAGGAGAGAAAAAATAAAAGAACTTGAACTGTCATATACCGTAAATCCTAAAAATAGAAATGTTCATCACTTTATCTACAACATTCCCCAATTTTTCAAAAAAAACTTTATGGCTTTTTTCAGTCAGGATTACTTTTGACCACGGCTGGTCATTTGATCTTAATTTTAAAAACCTGAATCGGATGGTGGCTGCTGTGGCGTTGAGTCGGACAAGGGCATCGTCCTGAAGTAAAGTCGGGAGTGCTGAGGATTACAAAATTTAATTGTAAAATTTAATATGATTCATCTTGATAGAGAAAAATCAATTTAAACATATTTATTTAAAAAATAGTATAAGCTCTACCTTGATTCAAAGTGGTCACTTCAATCGCCTTGCTCTCAAAATACTCCCGTATCCCGTCATAGTAACCAACGAGGATCTCATAAGTTGTCCCGCAAGTGAGATTGGTGAGAGAGTAAGAATTCTCATCATCATCTTCAGGGTAGATTGTCTGCCACTTAAGCTCCTTCTTCTCTCTCCATTTTAGGTACAGATCTAATCGCAAATGGACAAAATGAAAATTTGATCAAAAATATAATTTATTGGATTGTACCTAAATGTACTAAAATCATTCCGACTGTACGGAGTTCTGTGTTCGTGTGGTTCTTGTAAAATGAGACAAGATTAAGTTCAACTTTGGAAGAGTACTCGTACACTTTGTGGACACGAAATGTAGAAAGAAGAGGAAAAATGTAGGGAAATGGGAAGATTTTCTTGTTATTTTGTACACCACCAACAACTTTTCATTATTATCACATCACATTATGCTGAGGCGTTCGTGGAAATATTTTGTGTGTATATGTATGTATTGGTATATGGTTTAAATATTGTATTCGGGAGTACGATAATGACAAAAAGGATTTGAGAATCCTGTGTGAATGTGTTAAACAGAGAGAGAGAGAGAGAGGATTTTCCATTTCAAATGTTGACATTCGTGATTTACAATTTACATAGAGATTTGCATGAGAATTGGAATACGAGTAGAAAATATACAAGTAAGTGGAAACATCCCATTTATATACAATATATATACATGGGAAAATATTATTATAATGGTGAAGAGTGGGACTTGTTGGTTGGTTGGTCGTGGTGTGGGATGGGGTGATAGGATTTTTTAGAATTATTAGAATTTTTGATATTGGACTGTCGGAGTTGGTGAATGTTTGGTTGTGTGAAAATGATGGTATACGAGTACTCCATGCTTTCTCCTCCTCTCCTTCCAGATAAATGAGAAATCCTCCGTACCGAACTGTACTGTGTGTGTGTGTGGTTTACAAAAAGTATATAGGTCGATGTGTAAAGTAAGAGGACAGATATGGTGATGTAAAAAAAGGAGGAAGAATGAAACCTGAGGGCTTGGGAGTGACTTCCCGATACTCCCATCCTAGATTCAGTTGATTATGCAACTTCTCTGTCACCATCAAATATGGCAGTGACGGCTGACTTCGGAGTTTGAGCGAGTAGGTAATCCCATCCTTCCCGTACAAGTTTTCAACCTATTTTCCCCCGAAAAAAGAGAAAAATGTAAAATTGGGGTTCTCTGGAATGTAAAGCAGGATTTTACTTTGAACGAGGGATAATAGCATTCAGATTTTATGTAAGAAAAATTTTCACAAAAAATTGAATAATCGAGTACAATACTTTCACTATTATAACAGAGAGATACTTGGGTATTTTGAGGCTAGACATTAGTAAAAAATTTTAAAATTCTCAATGGATATGCATGTAATGGAAATTTGGTATGATTACTTAAAAACAAATTGAACGATACAAAATAATTGATTTTGAAAAAAAACAAATCAAACTCACGAGACAAGTGTAATTCCCCACTTCGGCGGAGGTCGTGGAGAAGATTTGTAGATTCCCATTTGGGAGGAGGGACCACTTGGAGGAGTTGAAGGCTAAATTGTGAAGACCAAAAGTCCAGATTCTGGAAGGAGCTGGGAGACCCACGGCTGCACAGGAGAAAGTAACTCCTTTGCCAGGAGGGAGAAAAACCTCTTGACCAAATGGAAGAATCCTCGCACCAACTAATCATTATGCAATAGACAGACAGTGTCAGTGTCATCAATAAATTTCCACACTTGTCCTCATCATTCTTTTTCCCAACTTTTTTTCTGTACTGCAAAACTTGTACTGTAAACAGACTTCTATCCAATCGACCTTTCTCTTTCCCTCTTACTCTTATTGACTATCCTACTACAAATTTTTGTGTGTAAAAGTCTTTACGGTACTCCCCTCTTTTCTTTTTTTGGTGAGACCAGTCATACCACACAAAAAAGATTGTCAAAAAGGAACACAAGAGAGGAATAGGGAGAAACGCAAGGAGATGTGTCACTATCTGTAGACAAGCTAAATTCTTTAGAGAATAAAAGGGGAAAAAATTGAAAAAAATGGGAAGACAAAAAATAAATGTAAAACTGAAACTTCATTTAAGAAGATATTCTTTCTCTTCTCTTGTCTTCATCCATTCTCTATCGCTCACACTTTTGTTTGAAAAATTGTGTGGGTATACGTATTTGTATAAGATTCCTCAACTGATCTATCCCTTTCTCTTATATATGTACATTTTGTAGGGGTAAAGGCTATAATTTAGAGAGAAAAAAATGACAGACTTGCTCCTGGCCTTATCTCCGTTCTATGGCCATGGTGTGAAAGAGCAAGAGAGAGAGAGAGAGAGAGAGAGAGAGAGAGAGTGGGTGTGTGTGTAACGGGGAAATGTTCATTGTATTGAAAAAAAGTAAGAATCGTGAAAATGTGATAAATTCATGAATATCAAGTTGAAGAGAAAAAAAGATCCTCGAGCTGTAAAGATGAGGATGTAAAAGTTGAGGCAAGTTTTTTCTCTCTCTCTCTCTCTTAAGAAATGCAATACATACGAAATTGGTCTCAGTGTGTGTGTGTGTGTGCTACGTTACTTTATGTGCATGTGTGTGTGTATTATGGTTTATTCGAAACCTGGACCTACATCATCATCTTACCTTGCTTTGCCTCCCTCTCTCTGGATCTCACTTTCTCCTACGTACATATTAAGTACATATCTGCTACTTTCCCCACAAACACACACGCTCCGAATTGAAAATCTTATGGATGTAAAAGACGAAAGTTTATTTACTTTCTCTTTTTCTTACCTCTGGATGCTGTTGTCTGTACGACGGAGGGAGAAGACTCTCCTTCTATTTGAATTTGAGAGTTTTGTGAATTGACAGCTGCAACGACCCAGACTTCATGGGACGTTTCCTCCCTCAACCCACGGAGTTCCCAACTGATCGCTTCTGTGACCAGGGAACTCTCACGCTTCCCCACATGCACCGTGTTCACCCTCACCTCCTTCATCCACACACACGCACACACACAAATACAAAATGAATGCAAATCCGCAACCCAAGAAGATGATGGAAGAGGAGAATCCCACAAGCCAACCAGAATGAGGATGAAGAAGACAGGAGCCGAGAAAGGGAGAGAAAATGTCAAGGAAACATTTTATTATTTATAAACTTTTAATCAAACCTCCCATTACTACTTTCACTAAACTTTATCTTGGGAGGAGGGAGAAGAGGGATCAGTCTTGAAAGAAGAATCTCTTCCGCCCAAGAAAACTTTCTCCCCAATTCACTGCACTAATCCCACTGAATAATAATAATTAAAATGTAAATAAATTTTGAATTCGAAACGAGACTCACCCTCGTGTCCACACTCCTCACGTACACATTATACTTGTTGACGAGGCCATTGGGGAATCGAGGAGGGAGCCAGGACACAATTAGGGAGGTGGATGTGGACACCAAAACTTTGACAGCCTCCGGTGGACCAGGGGCTAATTTAAATATTTGTAATTTAAATGTGTGTGTATGATACAATAGAAAGGATTATGGAGTCCATGTTTTCCTCCGTTGCGAACATACATAATAAGAATAATAAATGGGGAATTTACCCTCCGAGTTTGTATTGCAGTAGAGGGGAAGAGTCGACAGTCCATTACCCTTCCTTGTGTACGCCGAGATCCGAATGGAGTAGTTCCCAAAGACAGTCAGACCACTGAAAGTTGTGTCGGGATTTGTTGTCCGTTTCACTTCTCCCGTCCCCGGGACCATCGGCCATGTGGCCACTCGGGAAATAAGATGGTAGTGCACCTTCACAAATGGTCCGACAACAAAAATAGCAAAAACAACAACGACCGATGTTAAAGTACACTCAGCACTACAGTAGGACTAGGAGAAAATTGTACAAAATTTCCACACACACACACACATAAGTACCTATGTATACGTGAATCGGGGAAGAGTGTGAAAAAATATTAGACTACCTTATAGCCCACGATGTGCCCATTCCGTAAATTGTGAGGTGGGGGTGACCATCTCAGTTTTAAGCTACGGCTTGAAACAGCCACACATTTCACATCCAGAGGAGATCCTTCGGGAACTATATAAAAATGCACACACATTTCTCACACCCATACGAACAGCCTCTCTCCCCTTTCAACACGAAGTGTACCATGAAATGAACATTTTCCCTACGAAGGGAATTAACTGTACTCATTGCATAATTAATAGAAAGATAAGGATTAAATATTAAGGGGAAATAATATAAAAATGAGGAACGCTGTTTGATGAAAGGTTGTCTAAAGTCTTCAAATTGTAGGAGATGGAGAGGGAGTAGGTTGACTTGTCTAATTTACGGTATACGCCCATACACAAAGTCATTTCTGAGGGCCAATAGGAATAGAAAAGCCAATGGGCAACAACATGAATCTTGTTAGACACACTAGCTATATCCTAGAACAATTCACATTTCTTTCTCGCTTTCCTTCCATTTTTGTTACACAGCTCAGATTTAATTCACTTCCTCTTTGAAAGTGTCTGTTTTCCTCTTTTCCCTCCACTTTCTCCACTTTCACTTGAAGCGTTGATTATTAAATTTTTTGACTGCATTATTTTTTACTGAATCTCATACATCCCGTATGTGTATGTGTAAATTTTTACATCAATTTCTATCTCAAGCCTTTATTTCTTTGAAACAAATTTTTACATAATGTCCTCACAGACTGGGAATATGAATAGAAGATCAAAAGAAATTTTTGTAGGGCACGGAAAAAACAAGGAGAGAAAGCGAGGGGCGAGGGATGATGCAATGAAATGAAATTGAATAGTGTTGTAGAAAATAAGGACAAGTAGCAAATACGAAAACATAAATATTGATAAAAGTGGAGAGCTCAAGGGGGATTGAGACCAGTTTCGGACCATTCTCAACTTTTTCAAAATGAGCATGCTTGTGGTTTATGACCAAAAGAAGAGGGAGGAGAAAGGAAGGGGAGAGTGAGAATGGAAATTGAAATCGAAGACTGTGTGATAATCATGGGAGCATGAAAGAGGGTGCCTATTGTCATCCAATGAAATGTGAGCCGGGGGGAGTTTGTTCAAACGAAACTATTCCCTCATGTCCAAAGTCAGGATAAATAGAAAGAGAAGAGAAAGGGGCAAAAAGTGAAAGGGACCTTACCACCCTCGGAAGTGAGAACAATGATCCGTGGTGATGGGGGTCCTGAGCCGACACGATTGAATGCTCGAAGGGTCACTTCATAGCGACTAAATGGACGGAGTTTTCGAAGGACGACGAGTCTAGGTTCAGCTTCTCTTTGAGTCCAGGCACGCCAGACATGATGACGACCCTCCCCTGTCATAGATTGACTGGAGGAGGAGGAGGAAGAGGAGGTGACTGGACCCGTGACCGTATTGGCCTCTCGGTAACTGATCTGATAGCCCAGAATTTTCCCATTCATATGACTCTCCAAGGGTGGCTGCAATAGACGATATAATCTAATGTTATGCTTTACAATTTCAATCTTTTCTCCTCCTTCTCCTCCTCCATCTTCATCCTCCTCCTCTCGAACATCTAGTGTGTCTTGTTGTTCTTCCAAGACCAGGACTTGTCTTGATCTCTCCATGTATGTCCATCACATTGGATTGCACTCTTTCTCTCGCTCCACTTACCACAAGTGACGAACGGAAGGAGGAGAAAGTAAGAGAGAGAATGTACCATATAAACTTTCTCTATACACATTTTACCTCTCTATATACCACCAATATTCCAAAAGAAAGTCTTTCTTATATTTTCTTTAGTCTGAAGCTTTTTTTTCCAATTTCTCCATCCAATTCGGAAGCATCACAGCCTCCACTTTCACTCTACCGTAGAACCACTGAAGGATGGTTATATTTTTATCTCCCAAACCTCTCCCTCAGTTTCAATACATGAAGGATTTAAAATTGTGTGTGTGCTCGTAATAAAATTCTTACATTCCATGTGAGGATAATCGTAGTGCTGGAGTTGGACTCGGCTAGTACATCCAGCGGCGGGGCCGAGGGAGCTGGGAATGAGAGAGAGAAACCAAAGAGAAAGTGAGAAAGGGAGAAAATGGAATTTTATTCAATTATTATTATTTCCATAAAAATTTCATAACATTTTATTATCAATAATCATAAAAACTCCCACTTCTCCCACTCCCACTACAATGTCTGTGTACACACATCCAAAAAAACAGGGGGAAGGGACAAAGAAGGAGAAAATGGAGAACAACATTTGAGATAGGGGACAATACAGTAAGGCCATTAACTTTAAAGGGGCCAAAGATATCTAATCTGGAAGAGTGGAGAGTTGATATGAAAAGGAGGAAGGATGCAAAATATGATAATGATGTGTTGGGGAATTGAATTAATAAGAATCCTGTTTTTTTCAAGTCACATTTTTTGAATTATATGTGTGTGCCGTGTACATAGTACATACACATATAAATAAATATATGAAGGTATTAAGAACTTACCCTCATCTTGGGTTTCCACAAAAATTTCCCGGGACGGGTCACTCGTGCCAATATCATTGACAGCGAAGAAACGAATAATGTAAGTGTGGGACGGACGGAGGTCTCGAAGTACAAAATTTTCATGATGATTCAACTCCAGCGTGAAATTCTTTGCGAGACGCCACTCTTTATTTTCACAGAGAGAAAGCAAGAATTATTATTAAAATGTGTGGCATGAAAATAATTAAAAATGTTTAGGTTACCTTCATTTTTAAATTTGTACTGGGCAATATATCGCGTGACTTGAGAATCTCCATCGTGACCCCCTGTCAATTTAAGGAGGACTGTTCGACTTTTCACTTCAGAAGCGATGGCTTCCTTTGGAGCTTCTGGTCGTTCTGTATTTCCAAATTCCAATTTTTAAAAATTTGATTTGCGAGTCATTTCCTTTTTACTAGCTTTCAAAGTCCTCCAATATAATAGAATTGGGTTACATTTAAATACGGTGCTTGCATAGAGTAAATTGTAAGTCACACTTGTCTAACTTGTTTACCAGGTCATTCCCCTTTTGTACATTCTTTTGAATAATTTAATTACCCTGTAATCTATGTCAATATTAGTCGAAGAGAAAGTTGTCACAAAGTCGGGAAGTCGAAATAAGGTATAATAGACACAAAGAACTGGAAGGATCCCAATAAATTTGTACCTTTGACACGGAGATGAATGGCGAGGGTGTCCCCACCATAAGTATTACTCGCTCTGCAGTAGTAAGTATCACTTTGAATCCTTTGAATATTCTTAATATGCAGTTCAGAACCCAAACCATTCCCCTTTGGAGTATTCCTAATGATCGCCTTATTGTCTGTCGTCATCTTCTCCGGGGGTGACGAGATGCTGTCCAGGAAACTGTGAATCTTGGCAGAACCCCACGTGACCTATATTCACACACACACACAACAGTGTGAAGGATTTAATGACATTTAAATTATTGTATACACATATAACCCACACGTACATTCTCTCTCTCAATATATTATACATAACATGCATCCATTAATATTCTGGGGATTTGTCTAGAACTTGTGTGTGCCACTATAGTGTGGTCTCCTGTACAGATACCCGCTTGGCTTCGCTTTTTAAAACTTACAGTCAACTCCCCTCCACACACACACTACACATATGTATGGGTAATGCAATTTGAATGGAGGTTTTCATTCGTTAACTTATGTAACTTTCTCCCATTACACACACAGCAAAGCACAAGCATCACTCCTCCTCCGGCTTGGCTTGGGTTATGGAAAGGGAGAGAAAGTACTTGAATATCAATTTTCCCATCAAGCCCATGAGTGGCTTTCCTAATTAGTGAAGGCAACACTTCAAATTTTAACTTATTTACTTAATTAATGTACTGTGTACCTTTTTCATACACCAAGTCCACATATAGTGCTTATTTTCTATATGAAGCGAGAGAGAGAGACACACACACAAGGGAGTTGGGGGTACATGTACAAAATGTTGATATACGATGACAGACATGACTGCAACCAGCACACACACACGTACACACTTCCCTATTTATTCTTCCCATCCTCTCTTTCTCTTTCTCCTATTCTACCCCTTCTCCTACTGGGCATAAAAGAGAGAGAGAGGAAATGTGTGTGTGGTCAAAGTATACCAGCTGGCAATAAATATTATTTAAAAGTTTAAACCCCCTCTCTCCTCCTCCTCCTCCATGGAGACTGCAATTATGTTCAATTAATACGTAGAACATGTATGTACGACAGAGAAGGAAGAGAGAGAGGGTGAAAGTCATTGGATCAAAATAGCAATAATGTGAATCCCATGCAATTAATTAATGAAGGTAAGGTCTTTCTCTCATACCCTGCTTTCTCTACCTAAGGACTCATATCTGATAGTACTAGTAGGTAATGTACAAGTCGAAAATTGTCTCTATATTCTTGCACCTATGCTACAAGTATTTGGATGTAATTTTGTATACATCGTATTTACTAGAATATCATTTCTCTTCAAACTAACCCAAATGTTTGAAGTGGATGAGTGACTACTGTGCTTTCTCCTTTCTACTACTCTCTTCTCAATTGACGTGTGTGTGTGTTATTGAGTAAATTTAATTAGGCGAAGTGCAGTAAAAAGGGCACTTTCTCCATAATGTGATCCGTCATAATGTGTACTTTTCAAAAGAGAGTTTCTTTTGACCTAGTTTTAAATCTGATTCTGAGGATGAATTCTCACTAGGGATAAATCCTACAACAGTGTAAGCTAGATTTAAAATTGACACAATTGGAGTGAAATGAGGGGAATCCATAAATGAATTACTGGCTTAATAATAGTCAAGTTATTGTTTATTCTAAATTCAGCTCAAAGTAGAACAAATTCTGGGGGGTTTATGTGCAAACCTGTTAAGAACATTATAACTTAAAGAATTGAATTGGAAAAAGGTAATCAATTTGACGTACCTGGATGGGCAAATCTCCCTCCACGTCGCAAAGTATTGTGACATCCTCTCCAACTCGGGCCGTTTGATTGATTTCCTTTACACGGAAATAGGCAGGGACTGGAAATGTGCGACAATCAATTAACACTTGTTACCACCCCACTCAACTCCTCTCTTCCCACTCAACTGCCCTCACTCAGCAATTGTGTACATTTGTATTTGTGTACGGAAAGTAATAAAAAGGTGGAAAATGCCTCATCAAAATTTTTTGACACAAACGACACGACTTTAGCACATGCACAACCCTAGCCAGTGAAAGTGGGAGGGAAAACAACTGATTTTATGATAAAAAGTCACCAATGACTTGTGAAAGTGTTGTAGGTGTAGGAGGAAACGGGGGAATGAAATGAAAGTTTATGGTCATTTTAATTGAATTTTGAAGGGAACTATTCACCCTTCATAAAAGCAATTGAATAACTTATTCTATATTATGCTATTTTAAGAATAAAATCCATTTGACCATTTGTGACATTTGTGAAGTGATCAAAAATTCATAAATTTGTGCATATGGTGCATAAAAGGAGTACACATTCTATTTGAGTGACTGTTCCAATTAAATTAGTAATATTAATTAAAGCCATCAAACTTTACCATCAACTCGGATAAATATTTTCCTGGAACGCCCCGGTCCAATCCCATTTGTCGCTTGACAAATATAATTTCCCTGGAATCAACAAAGATAAAATTGTATCCCAACTGTAACTCTTAATCCACAATAACAAATGGGAAGAAAAGAATGCAAACTTTTTAAACCTCATGATGTTCATCCGCATTCAAAATACTCAGAGTTCCATTGGGAGTGACGGCCAAGCCAACACGTGGATTGTATGACAAAGGGATAAAGTCTGTGGGACCCTTTCCTACAAAAAAAAACATTTCAAAGAAAATTTTCCATCATATTCTATAGTGAATATGGCTAACTTTCCATTTTTAAATTTACACACTCGCAAAACAATTCTTGTTCTCTCATGTACAATAGCAAGAAAACCAAAAGTGAGAGCAGGAGCAGAAGTCACGCAGATGCATCTGCGTAACCCGTAATTAAAAACAATTTCAAGTATATATTGTGTCTTTTGGAGCAACACTTGCGAAAATTTTCCTAATCAAATTTGTGAACATTTTCCTTGTTAATTTTTCAACACTTGGCACAAGTGTTGAAATTGTATTGCATGGAACTTTTTCTGCGTGTGTGACAATCTTGACTTTCTTCGCAAAAAACCTGCATAAATAAAAGTTAAATTTTGTTGTTGTACACTTGTAAAAGTGTAGCTGCACTGTTTTTACTCAGCAGCTACAGTGGAGAGAAGAATGAGAACCCAAAAAATTATTATGACAATACTGTCGTGACACACTTTCCTCCGCCTCCCTCATTTGCATACTTTCAGGGAAAGATTTGACACGCACTTGTCATTCATTACATTCCATATGCAACTAACTATACAAAAATACATACTTATATAAATACATATTCTTTGACAGTCCCTGTCAAAAAGTGAATAGGTACTTTTCCTCCCACAGTCTTTAAGTCATGTTTTTGCAGACAGAGAGAGAGGAGGAGGAGGGGGAGGGGAAAGAGAAAATCAAAATAATTTGGCTTTTTTTCCTCTCAGCTCAGTAGAGAGACGGAATTAAAATGAAAGCTTTTATAAAGTGTGTGCTTGTCTGGGAGAAAGAGTTGGGAATGTTGGCCATTTATTTACAGAACAGTTCCCCTCACTTTCTCTTTGGTAAATGTGTTCGAGACTAGTGCGGCTCGGAGTAAAGAGTAAAATTGTCAGCAGTCAGCAAGAGTCGACACACACACGCACACACATTCTGACGGTGAGGTTTATGTGAGAAGGTATGGTGTTTATATTGTTCCTTCTCTCTGTGTGTGTCTCGTTCACACTGCAATGTATATACTTAGTCCCCTGCATCAAAGCGGGCACAATTGACAATATGGGTGGAATGGTCCATTTACACTAAATGAAAATCATTTCCAAGGGAGAAACAGCTGTCTTCCTTCCATTAAACAAACAACGAATGGCTCTTTAACCAAATTGCGGCTTGGAATTAGAATTCCTTCACTTTCTCTCTCTCTCTCCTCCTTTCTCCACAACCCTTCCACATTTTCACCCAAACTCCAAATGCAACCAAATTACATTGTGAGAAAAACCCAGAGCATCATTCCCTTCACTTATTAATCACAATCCTGAAGTGGAAGACTGAAAGAGAAAGCATTCCATACAATATTAATTATTACACAACAGAAGTCCCACCCTCACAAAATTAAAACACCATCCAATGATTCGAAATTAGATTTTTTTAGTACTCCAAATCCATCCTATATCACAATCAACTTTCTCCGTTGCGCCAACAAAATACATAAAAATTAGCCTACCCCAATATCAACCCTTCAATGGGGAGAAAATTGATTCAGAAAAATTGAAAGAAGTGCAATTTATACACACACTGGAATATTGGGTGGAAATTGAGTCAAAATTTGAATATCTTTAGAATTGTGAAGAAGGAGGAGAAAAAATCCTTTTCCTCTCTTTCTCTCCTGACTTGAGACTCAACTCTCCTCTCTCTCCCTGTCTCATCCATGTTGTGTGTGTGTTGTGGGTTGAGGAATAACACATGGGATGGGAGAGTGGCAGACAGGAAAGGGAGACGAAGAGACGGAGAAAAGCTTTGTTGTGTGTGTGTGTCTGTGGATCAAGATGAGGGAGAGTAAAAGGAGGGGAAGGGGAGGAAGAGAAGCGGAACTTAACCACTGATTGATGCCCACAGAGGGAGAGTACGGAAATTGGCTTTTAGGTTATAATTCATGTATCCCCATAGACGGATGAAAGACTCATTTCTCAATCCATGGAAACCCGAATTGGCTGCCATAACAACAGCTCTACAACTAACTCTCTTTCTCTGTGTATGTTTAATATATAGTAACGTCAGACAGTCCCAGAGACGGTTTGAAAGGGAGAGAGAGAGAGAGAGGGTCCCACGCGCTCCCACTTTATTATTGTAACAAGAGTTTTATAGGGGAGGCCCCTAACAGCCTGAACTTTGAGCCGGAGTCTTCAATCAGTTCCGTCCACAGCCACACAAACACACACACACCAACAACCTCAGCCTCAACACATGAAGATGCATATAGAAGAGGGAAGAGAGGGGTTACGTAATAAATACCATGTAATGGTAAACGTACAACACAATTTCTTTGCTATATTGTACAGTAGGCACGATTAATCTCACGGACAATATGTCTGTTGCTGACGCGGCGAGCCTTCCAAAAACTTATTTTCTTGTGCGGATTCAGCAGCTATACAAATACTCATCTCTTTCCCCCTCTCTACCTACATTCCTGCTTTCTCCTTTCTCCAAAGGTAGGTATATATGTTTATGTCGGAAGGGAAAGGGAGAGTGTATGTTCCTTGTCCAGTGAACCAAGTGTCGGTACGTTGATTTCCTTTCCAACTTCCTTCCTTCCTCTCACTTTCTCTCAGAAAAAGTGTCTGGGGAAAGTGCCTGGGTGAAAACCCCACTAACTTTCACCACTTGATATAGAAAAGGAAGAGAGAGAGAGAGGGAAAGAAAACGACCATGTCATCATCACCCACGTCAAACTTTTGATTGTGTGTGTAAAATATTGAGATATCAAGCTCAATCCGGAGACCTCTTTTCAAATTACTAGGGTTTACATTTTACTGGACAAAAAAATTAGGTTTAGTAGTAGAGGTGAAAGTGGAGATGCAGCATACCGTAAAAGATTCTATTGAATCCAGCCTGAGCATGGATCATTGGAAGAAGAAAATTAGTCTAGAGAGATTTTTCAAGGATTTGAAGAAGAAAAATTTTTATGTATGTTTTTTTGACCGTCAGTGGTTGAGTTACAGGCCTCAAAGATTTTTCTCGGTGTGTGTGTTAAGTGTTAGAGGGAAAGTTGAATGAATTTTTAATTTGACTTGAAGCAGACAAGTCTTAATTGTTTCCTTCTCTCATTCCTCTCGTGTATTATTCACTAATATACTGAAATTATATACGAGGAATGCTTTTTTAAAAACTTAGCCTCTTTCCCTACATATTTTGACACGGTGAAAGTACTCCTCCCATTTTTTCTGTGTGCCCCCAAAATATTTTGGCGTCTACTCCACTATTTACAATAGTTCCTCTATTGACACTGACACATGCAAAAAATCCATTACATTGAAACTATTTATGGGTGTCGAGGAGGGAGACGGTGGAATAGAAACCAGAGAGAAAGTGTGTGTGTCTGTGTCTGTTTATGTGTGAGTGAATGAGAGGGGGAGGATTTGAAGAGAGAGTTATACAATACAGTTAATTGCAAAAATTTTTGTCAAAATACGAGGAAAGTTTTAGACTGAAAGGCATTCCCTGCATCCACTTTAGAGCCTTTTAGTCTCCATTCCAACTCCCCGTGAATTACAGCCAACATTACAGAGACAACAGAACGTTCGAGGCAGACAGGGAGGAGAGGAGGAGGGAGGGAGAGGAGGAAGACAAGTTTGTGTTGCATGAGAAAGGAGGGGAAGGAGGCGGGCAGACTCTGGTCACTTTCATTATAAATAAATATAAAATCCTGATAAATACTTCTACACACTTTCGACTGTTGGCCTACTCTTGTTTTTCCTGCTGCCCCACTTCTCCCTCCTCCTTTCACCATTCACCATCCCCTTTCCCTCTCTCTCTCTCTCTCTATTTACGGATGTGTATCTTTTCCCGGGCATAAAAGGATGTATACAAAATGCAGAGAGAGAAACACTCGCATAGATACAAACTTTCTCCCAAAAGGTAATAATAATGTGTGAGAGGTTTATAATATAAAATATATAAATGTGGCCCGGTATTTTATTATAGTGGATCCTGTATTTTCTCCATTTTATGTATTTTATTATTGTGTTGTGCTGTGTCCTCATCCCTCCTCTTCCACCTCCTCCTCCTCTAGTCATTCTAATCTCGATCTGTGTTGAAATACAAACTCAGATGAAAACTCATTCTCTTCTCACCATCGCTGTTTCCCAATTTCCACCCAAAGTAATTGTAAAATTGTGAGTTTGCCTGTGTAGTTCCCTATGCGTAACTACAGATATATATCGTAGGAATGCTTGACGAGGATTTTCCAGTTTCCACTTGATTGGAGTTTCCTACACACACCTATATAGTTGTTCTGTGTGTTTGTGTGTTGGGTGAGGGGGAGGAGGTGGGATAGTTAGTTTGCAATTGCTAAGTTTCGATTTCCATTCCACCCCAATGTGAATAATGAATGAGCCAAGAGAAGAAACAGTCGTGATGAATGATTATCCAGTCTCGACTCACAGATGGGAATTCACTCAATTCCTCTCTTTATATTATTTTCTCCTTTCCATTGCATGCTGCACTTTGGACCATACCCCTCTCTCCCTCCCTCCTCCTCTTCACCTTCCCTTCTCGTCTATGTCAGAACAAACCCTGTACAACACACAATGTAAGGAAGGTTTTGAATGTACAATATCAACCACGCAACCCTCCCTCCTCCTTTCTCTCTCTCCCTCTCTCCAGTCTCAACCATTGTGCTTTATGCTACACCACCTCAATAAATGGCTTGTCCTTCTCTTTCTCTTCATCTATCGTCATTCTGCATGACTTGGTGGTGGTGGTTTTCCCTTCCATTCCTTTCTCATTCCTTAGTCAAAGCCTAAATACGATCGTTTGAATCCATACATATACGTCTTGATAATTTATTATTCTAAATGAAACCTTCTCCTCTCCAATACACAATATTAGAAATACTCCTGTGTTGGGAGGTTGGGAGGAGAAAGAAGGGGAGGAGACAAGCGAGCGAAACTCTTTGAAAAATTAAACAATGAATAATTTTGTCAAATGAGGATTCCTCGCAACTCCCAACCATCTCCATTACATCTAACATGGATTGATAGAGGAATCGTGATGCAAACTTTGGGAAGATTGATGACCCTTCTTTTTCAAACTAATTTTCAAAGAATTGTGTCATTTAAAATAAACATGTCTGGAATGGAATGAAGAATTAAAGGCTTCTAATAGGATTGAATTGCATGCGGTTGAATTGCGTGGGCGGTCTTTGCAACTTTTTTGGAAATTTCACAACAAAATTTTTAAAAACATTTTGAAGAACATTATTTTTGCTGTTATAGCTCACAAGTGAAGAAGGGAAAGTGGTGAAAGCAGAATAGACAACACCAAACAAACTTTAATGTGACACAAGTAGTAAAGATTATTTTTAGCTGTTGTTAGAAATTTTGGAAGGAAATTCAAAATATTTTTTATATTTTCTTTCTGAAATCACAATTGTTAGAGTCAGAAAATTGTGAAAGCTCCTTATCATGTGTCTCAATTCTAAGTATGAGTGAAAGCTGGCAAAACAATATAAGCTAAAATGAGAATGTTGAACTACATTAATTTCTTTCAGAAAAAGAGAAAAACTCTTTACCTGTGGCTTTCATTTCTACAAGCCAACGAATGCTGACTTCGGGATACCCGGACGCTTGACATGCCAGGAAGGCTGTGACTCCTTTCCGTATATTCAGATCATGAGGTTCCCGAGTCCATGCCGGTTCAACTGAAAAGGAGAAAAAAGAAAAGTGGGTCATTAATTCCAGTTTCTTGTTGAGAGGTACAAGTAGAAATAAGGTAGGTAGCGAAAATATTCATTAGGTCTCCGGACCAGTCTCCCACACACACGCACACACACCGTTCTTGGGGATTGTCTCAAGAATAATGAGGAGCTAGGAAATGCCCGTGAGAGAAAGTGAGGTGAGTGGATGTGTGTGTGTGGAAAGAAGAGAAAGTCTTGGGGAAGGAAAAGAACGAGACAGAACCAATAAAACTTTTACAGCATCGTTAACCAAAGCGACAACAATTACACTCGGTTATTATAGACTCACTTCACAAAGCCATTTACTTTTTCTCTTCTCCCGCTCCCCTTGGCTTAGTCCCTTGTTCAAGTGAACCACATAACTACGACATGCAGACATACACACTCCCGTAATAAATTTAATTTACTCTTGGGATTTCTCAAGAATGACTTGTGGAAAGAAGGAAAGTAGTAAATAAAAACAAAGGGCAGGAGGGATGAAATTGTCCAGAGTATTCTTTCTTCAAATTATCAGTTTTATTGCAAAAAATGTGTAAATTTTCTCTATTAACAAATTGACCTCAAAAAACCAATTCGAAATTCCATTGTTGACTACTCAAGATAAGGGGGAGTGGAATAAATTGACGAATTTTATCACAAAATGCAGATCCACAGAATATTTTAATTCACTTTCGTATTTAATTAGTGAATAACGGAAATTTAAACGTTGTGCCTTTTCACCCTTATTTTAATTAGACGAAGAAATTGATTACAGATTTATAATAGAGGATTTGAGAGAGAAATTACCTTTAACGATGAGTCGAGCCGTGTAATTCGTTGTGGAAGCATCATTTGACACAAGACAAGTGTACAGTCCATCTGCGGTTTAATTAAATTGATTAAATCCTCACTACTTTGTCTTAGTCGTCATTTTCACGTCTTCCTATCTCATGTACATCACAACCAGAATCATCAGGATCCAGAATCATGATGGGGGACATTACATTTAGGAAAAACTTTCGCACAACACATCAACACTTCACTGCACACTCACACATTTAATCAAAAATAATTCATCATCCCTTCTAATTTCACCCCAAGTTTTTTTCTCTCTATTTTTCAAAACAAAAACAATTGAACAGGAAAACTTACTGTGCGAAGCTGTGATGTTTGTGAAAAGAAGATTACTCGCAAAATCATGCTGTTGTTGAATTGTTTGAATGTCTCCTGACTGAATCAATTGATGGTCCTTGTACCTGGAAGAATTAATTTAAATAACAACCGTTTTAAATTGTTTTCTTAATACTTTTTCGTCATCCCTTTCCTTTTCACAACTAAAAATATGAGTCAATTGTATTCAATTTTTTTACCTTTTTTGAAAACTTTCTCTCAAATATAAGGAACACAATAAATGAATGAGTTTCAATGTGTTTTTTAGAGCGTGTGGAATTGAGTTAATTTTTGAAAAACAGTTTATCTCAAACTTTCTCCTTTCCCTATGTTCAGAGTTTTATGAAAAACTTATTCATAATTTAAGCATTTAAATATTTTTCCCCAACAGTCTCTTGACTTTCTCTCTCCCTCTGTATTTGTTTGACGTAAAATTTAGAAATTTTGATAAGGAGCTTTAAAATACATAAGACGGTTTAACTTGACTTTCTCCTGGCGTTCTCTCATCACAAGATCCATGTGCCATACCAATTTGTATACTACAGAAAAGCTGTCCCAATATCCTTCACAATTTTCCCTAATAAATTCATCTATCTCGTCGTTGTGTGCGGAGGGAAATGAATTGAGACGCTCCTCTCTCTCTCCTATTATTATTCATAACCGTACATACGTACAATGTATTGACAATAGTTATTTCCCCTACTTTCCCCTGAACCAATATACATGTTAGTGGACAGTGACAAGGACAAGTTGAGCCGTGCATCGACTATTTATTATTATTTATCCCTGCACACACACAGACACACAGAAATTGAATGCATGACCATCTAAGTGTAGGTGAATGTGTGGTGCAGTTCACTTCTATGCACAACGGTCGTGTGCAGGTATACACATCCAGGAAAGTGTGTGTATGCGTGTAGATAAACAGAAAAGATCGATAGTACTTAAGTGTCACGTCGTCTCAACGTAAATATAAAGGGAATCTTCTTAAGGTGTCCTATGCCATGACAAGACGTCGTAGATATAAGTCTAATGTCAATTTGGACATGGAAACAATTTCCATAAAGTAAGAGAGAGAGAAACTTGGCTTAGGAGAAAGGGACACGAGTTGAATTGACTCTATGTATTATTATTCTAACATCCATGATAATGGAGAAAGAGAGTGAGAGAAGGGGCTTAAAGTTGTACAAGACTACAAGACTCCTACCAGTGTACATTATGTAGTAAAGGAAATTTCTTACCATCTGATGATGATCGGCAAGTCTCCAGATATTATACTACAAGACACCTGTGAAAATACAAACAGCACACCAAAATGAGAACTTTCTCTCCCACTTTCTCCTCCCATCCATACAAATCAAATGTATAATATAGACATGACTGTTTTTCCCAACGTTCTGTCACACTTCCTTACATACTTTCCCCATGCGTGTGTGAAGCATGGGATATCGTAGTAGCTCCATTATAACAACCTCCGTTATTTAATTTTCTCCAAATTTTTTAAAAAAAATATTTCATTCCTCTGGAGTTTCATAAACTGCACTGGATAAAATCCACTTTTGAATCGACATGTCAAATAATTAAAGAGAGAATAGATGACAATTAAAATTGGAGGTTGTCAATTTGAGATATTACGGTATGTTCGTACGCGTGTATGTAGTACATTACTGTGTTTATATATATACATATACAAGAGTTGAAATATTCACCCACCTGTGCCCGCATCCCCTCCCTCAGATTGCCTGGAAACTGGAATGGTGCAATTTCCGGAGGCTCTACATATACACAAGGAGAGAGAAATAAACAAACGAGAAAATGTTCAAATGCTCATCTTGTAATAGAATCACATAACGACTCGTACAGCCACATAATAATAAACAACAGGAGGATTCCGTCCGCCGTGTCTCCTCCTCGCAACGAAAAACCAGTCACACCTACACACACACACATGTACAATGGTACGAGGAGAGGAATGGAAAGAAGGAGAAAGTGTAGATTATGTTGGGTGAAAGCAAGTGAAAAACCACACACACACTTCTCCATTTTCGTCGGTGGAGTTTGCAGTGGCTGGAAGTGTGTGTGTGTGTGTGGACTCCCCCACTGTCGTCAAAGTCTCTTTGGTTTCTACGTTGTGTGTGTGTGTGTGTGGGGCTATTGTGAGCGTGTGTGTCCATACATTTATGTCATTGTCATGCCACATGTTTAAACGGTAGTGTCACTCTGAATCCCATGTAACCCTAGCTCTCCGCTTGCCTGGCTGGCTGTGTGTGGGGATGTCATCCCACCGTGTGGAATTCCACTCTCTCCATCCCTGGACACATTTCCTGGGCTTAGTCTAGTGTATCATGATGGGCTTTGGGCTGCTTAGGTAAATTTCACTTTCTATGGTTACGACCAACTTTCATGACTCTTCGTGTTCTCAACCACCATTCTCTCTCCTTCTCTCCCTCCTCCCGCCATCGTCTCTTCTCGTCTCGTCACTTTACCATGGCTGCTAACCACGGAATTCGGACATTTCTTCCTCAAAACAACAAGTTCTCAAATTTCTCCTCCTCTTCCACTCTTCCTTCTTTCTCTTTTGTACACCCTTATTTTATTTCAAAGTGGAAAGGGAGACTCTTTGGAGACTCACAGTTAAAAGTTACCTTGGACGGATCAAGAAAGGAGAGACGGGACAGGGGAGGACGCAAACTACGATTTATTGGACAGTTCACAACAACGACAAATTATTTCATAAAATGAATCATGGGATTCTGGGGAAAGAGGGTGCGGCTAGGAGATCAAGACATAATCAATTTTGAAAGAGTTGAGAAGTTCGTCGACAAAATCTTTAAAAGAAACTAATAACGAAGGCTAATGAGCGTTCATTTAAGAACTTTTCAAAAAATTAAGATTTTATCTGGTGACTTCTTGTGTAAAGTCTGCTCAGAGATATAAAAAAATTATTGAAGATGACATCACTTTCTGTGTTTGAGGAATTATATGAAAGAGTCACTCATTCCATAATATACAGCTCACAATTTTTAAACAGAAATTTGTCTTTTCTCCTTTTCTGAATTAAACTGACCACAGACAAAAGCAAAAAATCCGACACAAAATATGGTTTCAAACCCTCGCCACACCCTTCATGGCCTCACGTACATAAGTATAGTATAAGTAATAAAAGAGAGCGGAAAGATTCTGGAAAGTTCATCCAGAGTCTCAGTCCACCATTTTACTTGTCAATTAACAAAAAGAGAGAGGAACAGTGGGACTGGGAGAGCTTTAAGAAAGCGGGACACACATACATGTACTCTCGTAGCTCTGGTGATTTGAAAAGGTGGGCCGTTAAATAATTCACAGTTTACCAGGCAATTAAAAGAAGAACTGTTGAGAGAGAATTCCGAGTTAACACACACACTCTCCCAAAGTGAGATTCCTGGTTTCCTCATAAATCTCTTTTAAATGACCCCAGTCAACAGGATGGAGGAGGGAACCAATTCTCTTGTAATTCCTTCCCTTTCTAACAAAATTCGCCATTTTTTTCTCTCTACTAAAAACACTGACCTGAATCACTCTGGTAAATTTGGATTCCAGGAATTTCCTGAGAGAGAAAAAGAAGGAAAGAGTGAGTGTGTGTACTTTTAAAATGGCAAAATGGCAAACTACTCTTGGCTACCAGGAGGACGAGAATAAATACAAACCTAAATAAAAATTTGTTGGAAGACTGCGGTTTGGAGATTTTCCAAACCACTGTGACCTGAGACCAGGAAGACCTGATCGTTTTGAGGTTCTCCCTTCCTCTATCTCCTCCCCACTACTACTCTATACCTATAAATTAAACAGAAACCTCACACAGAGACTACTGCACACCATTGTATATGGTGTGCAGTGCAGCACACAGTAGACGGATAATGAAGAGACTGTAATGGAAAACGTGAAAAGAGAGCCACGGCCAGAACAAAAGAAACTTTGTACAAAATATTCATTTTGACCACTCTCTCTCATACTCCCTTTCCGTACATACAGAGTTCAAAAGAGAAAGAGAGAGAGAAAATTGTATTGTACAATTTTGATGTAATTAAAGGGTTAAAAACTATAGTACATCCCAGTCAAAGCTTTCTTCCTGGCTTTCCCTTTCTGCCTTTTTACAAAAAGTGGAGAGAGATACAGCAACTGAATCTGCACACACACACACCAGTGTACAAAGTCAGCATAGAAAATTCTTTGCAATGAAATAATATAGATAAACTGCTCTTCCCTCTCTCTACTTTCACCTCCATTCCACACACACACACACGGGGAGGGGAGAGAGGAGGCAAGTCCCAATGTGTATAATTCCATTAATTACGAAGAAGAGATTAATGGGTCTATGTGGAATGTGCTGCACTGCTCCGACTTTGCTTTCCACTTCCATCCTGTCCTCCAATTTTCCCTTCGCATATATACAATGTGTACGGTGTACAGGGTGTGTATGTGCATAACTCAGGCATTGAATTTCTTGTCGTCCTTTTTGTACAGGACTTTCCCCATGCTCTATAATAAAGTACGGAGATTCTATATGTATGCAAGTGTATAGGAGGAGGAGGAGGACGTTGACGGTTAACTGTGACTAGGAGATGGGGACAGTAGCAATATCCATATGAACCATTTATTCCAGTCTCGACAGTAATGCGCGTGGAATGCAATGCATGGAGGTAGCCCGGGTTCTGACAGAGAATGAAGAGGAGGGACGAAGAGTAGGTAAAGTGAAACAAAAGAAAGTCTCTGTGACTCTAGAATTTGGCGGAGAGGTCCTCTCTCTCACATACACAGTCTGTCTCTGTGCCATTCCGGAGAATCTATTCCTCGTTACTCTACTACTCTGTCTCTGCCTCCTTTTCATGACTGTCCCTGTCAGCAAGAGAATTAGAATTAGAATTGACAATGAGCCATTGAACATTATTATATACTTTCTCCACTATCCCTCCCCCCACTCTCCTCTCCTCTCCTCGGCTAGTATAACGTTTTGTACTTAATCTTGTAATTCTCTTCTCCCCCTCTTCCATAATATAAGCTTCAACTATTACACGTAAAAGATTCTCATTCTGTCCATTATATTCTGAGGGCTATTACCAAAGCGCCACAGTCTCAATCGTCTCTACAACCTCCTCTCTTCCTCTTTTCCCTCCCTCTCTGGAAATATATAGATATGACTTTGGATATGTTCATGTGATTGTCGAAATTGTAGCATAAACTTTCACCATATCCTCCCTCCCTCCCACGCACACACACTTTCCTACAATAGTCTTTTCCGTCTCGTACACTAGATTAAATATATGACCCACACAATACATACACCCTTGCATGGGCGGGTGTGTGTGTGCGTGTGCGTATGTGTGGCTGGGAATAAGGAGGGGGTGAGTATAGACAGCACAATTTTATTTCTTGTATGGTCTATTATCTTTTATCATGTCGTTCTTCCCTTCAAGAAGTTCCCCGTAACGTAAGTACAGGGAATCATTTGGAATTCCTGGAGCAAGATGCCTTTTAACTTGTGTCTCTTTTCTCTCTAATAATTCCTCTCTCTACCACTCTCCAACCTTCGTCTCTCTTTTTCCTGTCCTGGAAAATAGCCGATATTCTTTTCCAGCACTTATAATTTACCCCGAGTCCGTTTACCCCTCAAGAACAATGCGTGATGGGGGAATTAGGAAGAGCGGGAAAAATACAAAAGGTATGTCCAGTCCAGGAACGGTTTTTTTCTCTTTTGTCTTTTTTTTGAAAAGACACATTTTCTCATTGTGAGCTTACATCAGTAGTGACGGCAGATTAGTATAATTTACAGCATTGTCTTTTCCTCTCTCATTTAATACACGTACACTGCATTTTGTGTGTAGAGCCCAGCTTAAATTTGGTTAAGACTAAAAAGGAGACAGTAGGATAATGTGTAAGTATTATGTGTGCACATATTAATATAGAGGGAATTCAGTCATGCATCCATTTCCCCCCACAACTTTAAAGGTAAAGTGTGTGGGTGGGGCGGAGAGAGAGTTCATGAAATATAATGGGACATTATCTCGCCGTTTAGGAACCCATTATACACTGAGGAGGAGGAAATTGAGCAAACAATAGCCAGCTATTTCTTTCAGTGAGGGAGAGAGGGGAAAGAACCGGCTGAAGAAAAAAAGTCTTGTCCACAAAAAAAGAGGGGAAGGGAAAAAAGAGAGAAACACCAGCGTCCCGACACTCTCCTAATGTTGAAAACCACAGTGTGGGTGGGTGGGTATTCTATACAGAGTTATACAGCTGGAAAAGCACAAGATACAAGAGAAGACATAAATCGTTCAGTCCAGTCTATTTCATCTCAATCTTTCTCAGTTTCTTTTCTGTACTTCACCAGCTTTCCCCTCCCTTCGGTTTTCCACCAGTCTGGACAAAAATACAGAGAGAAAAGAGAAAGAAGAGAAGATGGTGAAAAATACGAGTGAGGAGGACGGTCATAGGATCCACAAAAAGGAGAGGAGGAGAATGAAAAAAGATATTGATGCGATCTCATATTATATGGCGTATGAATCATATTATGATTACAAGGGAAAACACACTGAAATAAAGTATGTGTGCACACTTTGTACAGGGTTCTGTTCCATAGGTACAAAGCTTTCTCTCCATTCTTCTAACTTAATAGCTAGCTCGCGAGACAGACAAAGAGGGAGAGAGAGTCAAACCAAGTGTTTAAGTCTACACAGTCAGAGGGGAAAGACAAGGAAAGGCGGAAATGGAACCAGACGGGCGTTACTCTTAAAGGAGAAACGAAAGAGAGCGTTTCTTTCTCTTTTTCCTCCTTGAACAGTATGGATCGTGTGTGTGAGAGAGAGAACAGCTCAATTGAAATACAAGGACGAGTAACTGACTTACAATGTAAGTGGACACCTTCACTGCCTCCATTCACAGCCCAGCCTCTCTCTTTCCTCCTTCCACACACACACACACGAGTGAAAGTGGGAGATGGAGAAATCGCCGAGAAATTGCTGTAAAGCTTTGGAGCTGTAAAGACATGCGTTTGTATTCCCAAACGAGAATTTATGGTCCCTATCTATCTATATACGCATGTATACTTTCTACGTATCCCATGCAAGGATACAAAGCTAGTGGGTCAGAAATATCAGTCATTTAAGTAACTATACACACTGGACGCACGCACACGCACTTTTTGTACACATAGTTTCATCAGTCTTCTCTTTTAAAATGGAAAGAGAATGGACCCTGACTCCCTTATCCTTCCTTTGATTTGCTTTCCCCATGCAATATACATGGGTAAGAAAAGGAAAGCACTTGAAAGGGGAAGCGTGAAAGGAATAAAATGGAAGAATATAAGAAGGTGTGGAAGGGGATAAGGAGAAAATAGAGACAACAGTCCCGGCGAGATTTTCTCCTTCCCTCTGTCCCTCTCTCTTAAAGGGAGAAAGGAAGGTTGAGGAATTATATTGATCGTTGATTATCATGCGGGTAAAATTGTTTCTTGTGTATTTCGTCGTCCTTCTTCTACAATAATATTGACTCTCTCTCTGATCCTTCTTATTTTCCCCTTTCCTTCTCTTTCTCTTCCTCCTCTGTCTCTCTCTCCCTTCGAAGATAAAAGACAAAGAGAAAGGATCGACAAAATCGTTTTTATCTCCCTCGCTTTCACTCAACACGGCAGTCTATTCATGGTGTCCCTTCTCGTCAGCAGTCCTTCTGTTGTACAAGGCGAAAAAAGAGAAAGTGAAAGAGAGAGAGAGACTGGGGGAAAGGGATAGGGTACAATTGAAATTGGTGAAAGTAAAAAGAGACTTGGTTTCCCCTTTCAAGTTTTGATCTTCTTTTATTTCCCTTCACCCACCCTCCCCCCACTTTCCACTTTCTCTCTTTATTTCACTTTTTCTCTGGCTGGGTACCTTCTTTTTTTACCTGAATTTTTATTCCACTCACTTAACCGCCACATCCATCCTTCCTTGTGGAGTGTATGTGTGTAACGACTTGATCTCCATTTACATGTATTTTGACCTACATCCTTCTCTCTCTCCTTTTCCTGTTCGGCTTTTATTCGAAATGTCGAGTTTCTGTAGACATGAGGAGAAAGTGACGGGAAAAATTTATAGATTCCATCTCACGAATTTGTGTGTGTGTGTGTTTGCATGTGTGCAATTTTATTTCGAATAGCAGAGGAGGAGAAATGGGATAGGAATGTGTAAAGTAAAATACAGTCGACTCAATTGAGGCACACCTTGTCTAATTAAAATTAGTGAATGTAATGGGATAAAAAATATGGCGAGCTTTTTTTCTCTCCTTTTTTTTCTTTTCTTTAAAAATATTCTGAAGGTTCATTGTACTCTCCTTTCAATATTCATTCTACTGCTGCTTTCTCCTGCATGTATAAATGTGTGTAGAACACCTTTCTCCTTTTCGTTCTCACATTATACTACAGTTTGGTACATTATAAATGATACACAAAATCGTCGAGTGAATAAAGATAGTGTGGCATAAATAAATAAAAGTTTTTCCCTTCCCTTCTCACTCATTCACTCCCTTTCGTACTTCTTCTTCTTTTTTCATGTAGTTTTAGCCTATCTAGTTGATTCTCTCGTCATGATTCAAGTCCTTCTTTCCCTCTTTTTATTTTTTCTCTCCGTCTACCTCAGCGTGAGTGTGTGTGTGTGAAGGGAAAAATACGGATGATTTATAAGACGGGAGAAAAGAGGGAGAAAATAAAGAAAAACGAGAATTTTCTCTCAGTTTTCTCTTTGTGTGAATCTATCAATCTTAACGATGTGATGATGACGAGGATGATGGAAGTCAGCGGGTGGGTCTTGAAAGTACCTTCTTTTTTTCAAGATGGCATCTTGTATCCACTTAACAAGCCCATGATTGGCACTTGCACAACTCTTATCTCTTTTCAATGGCCTCCCTTTCTCTTTCTCTCTCCCTCCCTCCTATCACTCTCTCCTTCCTCCGTATACAATTATTATATCATTTTTTCCCTCTCTCTCTCTCTGCAAACTTCTCCCTTGTCTATACCAATACACAGACGTCTCAAGTGTGTACAGGTACACAAACTCTCACGTCCTCTCTCACACACAGACACACACAAGGAGGGCTACATTATACAGTCACATTAATCTTCATTTTGTATGTATGTAATGGAAAACAATAATTGTGTTATATTCAATTGAATCTCATTTATTTAATAGGCGACTTCGGACAGACAGACAAGAGAAGGAGAGAAAGGCAGTGGAGCTTTCTCTCTAATGGGTTTATTGCGAAACAAGATCTGAGAACTGTCTGAGGGAAGACAAGAACTCTTATCATACCTATGCAATATTATTGACACTGCAAGGAATCCTTACGGGTATTACGATTTTTTATGATGGAGCTAGACATTAACGTGTAATGTGTCTATAGAGTACATTTAATTTGCTTTCTCCGTCATACTTTCTATGAATCCAAAGGGATTGTTTAGTCAAATGTTAGTGAAGATGTGGATGGCGTAAAATATTTCTCACTCTATTCTTTTGTGACATTTTTTTAGTATATTTGAATAGAAGATGACAAGATGCAAGAGAAAGATGTTCAAGATATTTTTTTGGTGTTCAAGTATTTCAGTACTGAGATTTTCAAAGTTTGAAGTTTGAGACTTTTGAGAGGAAGAGAGGCGAAAGGAGGGAAAGAGGAGATAGAGTAAGATGTGTCGGAGTGCACACT
Organism: Pygmarrhopalites habei; assembly: GCA_009870185.1. Lineage (NCBI taxonomy): Eukaryota > Metazoa > Arthropoda > Collembola > Symphypleona > Arrhopalitidae > Pygmarrhopalites > Pygmarrhopalites habei. The sequence goes on along the minus strand of WJFB01001321.1, from coordinate 6,319 downwards.
TTACCAGAGAGGGTGTGTGTGTGATGTTATAGGGTATAATATAGGAGGAAGAAGGGGGCAGATAATGGAAGGAATTGGCAGAACTGGAAGGGGAATGACACGTTGAGAGATAAGGACAAGAAAAAGACGAGTTCCTCTGACAAGGACAAAAAGAAGAGGAGGGGATGGGATGAAAGGAGACAAGAAGAGGAAGAACTGGAAGGAGGAGTTGCCAATGCCGATTTCCCGAGTGACACACAATACGCGAAATACAGACAGAATTCACACATATCAAATTGAATTTACAAGCTCCCTTTCCCTCTATCCATCTGCTCCGTCACTCCACCAGACGGAATCTCCACTTGAAAATTCTACCAAGCCAATAAACTCAAAGTCAACTGTACATACACAGTGCAAGACAAAAAAGTAAAAGAGAGGGACTCACTAATCACGTTTAGAGTGAGGACCCCTTGAGCATGTCGTCCTTGTTTGCTGTTAGAAAAAATGACAATTTTTTTCATGAAAAATATTATGTAGGTCAGTTTGAGAAAGTTTTACTCTTTCGAGTTCCTGTGTTCCAGGACATTGAATGTAAAAACCCAACTGCAAGAATACGGTCTTCGCAAGTGAGTTTTTAATTGAGCTTAAATTGTATTTTTATGAATGCCTTTTAACGTTCGGTGTACAAGAGAGAGTTGAGAACGAAAAGGTTTCTTACCTTTCTGCATCACAGACATAAAGTCCTTCATCTGTGGCTCTCTCCACATGATCCAGGAGGAGACTTCCAGTTGAGTCAACTTTTTGTCTAAGGCTTGAAGGGAGGGCGACTCCTTTCGGGACGACTCCACTCCGACTGTAGAGGATATCTGTGATGGTGACATCAGGGGAGTAACGAGTCCACTGGTAACTGTGGAGGGGATAGCCACCCACTGGACAGTTTAATTTGATTGGGAGGCCTACATTTCAAAATTTTGGAAAAGTTTCAAAATTAATTTAGAACATAGTTATCTACTAAATGCTTTACGAATGAATAGAAAAACTAAAAAAGGGAAGTTTGAAAGGAGTCGAATCGATTAGTTTTCAAATTATTGAACAATGAACAATGAAAAATGATATGATGTATCCCAAAAAAAACGTTAGATCAATATTGAAGGACAGATTATTAGGACATGGAATGTCCACCATGAAAATTACGAGTCCCAAAGTTCCTCGCTATATTTAAAAGACTTTGGAGAGGATGGAATTATGACGGAAGAGGAAAGGAGAGAGGGAGGAGGATTTTCTCCACAATAATAAGTGGGATAAGAAATGCTGTAGTTTCCTCAGTCTAATCCTAATTTAGATGACAAGGCTAAGACCTCCCCTACAGCTCATCAGTCATATGACATAATCTAGGAGAAACTAAAACTAAAGTACCATATCTCCCACACAGACGGCACACACACACGATGCGTGTGAAATCCAAAAATTTGGAAAAGTACAGCCACCCACACACAGTCATACGACACACACACACAATCGTCCCCATATGTCATTTACAGCTTGCTGTAACAATAATACACAAGTTTTTCTTTAAAATACAACTGCGTGACTAGGAAAAACCCGAAGAAAGAGTGAGAGAAAGAAAATTCCGAATCGGATTTAAGATTTAGTCAGGGGAAGAAAGTGAAGCCTTTTCGTAAACTTTAAGTTTTTTTCTGTTGCTCCCTTCCCTTCTCCTCCCCTTTCCTCTCTCCGTATCAAGAGTCTGGATTGTAGAAAATAAAAAAAAGAGAAAAGAGAGAAAGCAAGTTTTCCTCGAGAAAGATATACTCGGGGTATCCTTCCTTCCATGCCATGGAGGATTGAAGGAAGGATTTCACACATACAACTACATATGGGAAGCTGAGGGATGAAGAAAGTTTGAATCATTTTCACGTCCCCTCTTTCACTCTCTCTCTCAAATATAGAAAAGGATGGAATGGATAGATAGTTTTGTCAAGTCAAGAAAAGTCCACCTATCACCCACCCACCCTCTTTCCCAACAGAATAGCGGGTGTAGTCCTGGCTGAACTATTTAGGCAATGCAAGTCAGACTGTGGAGAATTGAAACATTGAGACATTCTCCCTGTGACTCTCGAGTCTCTCTTTTCTATTCTTGAGTCTATTTGCAAGGGAGGGGGAGGGAGAAAGTTAACTCGAGTTCCTTTCTTTCCCTATTGATACTCTCTCTCTCTCTCGTTCTATCTTTCGTGTGTACTTTCTACTCGAAGACAGACTTACGGTCTTTACACCGTATGAATCTGTGTTGGACAGACTTGGTTTTTCCTTTACACATCTTCCTCTTTCAAAGTAATTTCTGTTTGTGCCAAGGAGGGTTTTTCCTGTGTGTGTGTGTGCAACTTCTTCCTGGGTTTGGAGTTGCTGCAATATTCCTCCTCCTTCTCATCCTGGAGGAAGGAAGGAAGGAGGAGGAGAGCAAGTGTCTACAGTGTCTAAGTGGAAGGTAGGGAATCCAAGTGAGCCTTAATCCTAGTCATAAATTCTGATTAAATCCTAAAGTAGAAAATAGCGAAACACACACCCACCCACCCGTACATATTCTAGAGAGTGAGAGGGGGAGGCTGTGTATGTGTGTGTGTAGGACTCGCAGATTTCCGTATTTCTCTCAACTCCATCCTCGTACAGATTATACGATAGCCGCTGCGGCTCTCCATTTTCGTGCTTTGTATGTCTGTTCGTGTACTCTTTACTCTACACACTCTCACTAACAGTCTTATATGGAGAAAGCAACTTTATTTTCCTATACGAGGAGATCACACTATAAACTATGTCAACAGACTATGATTCTCTCAAAAAAAGAACTTTCTTCCTTTCCCTGGAATTGTGGAGGCCAACCATGTCTACATAGCAATGGCCGTTGCAATTGAGGAGCCATTGCAATTGTATGGCGAAGGTGTGAATGTAATAATAGCCCTTGGCTTCCCCGTACTCTCTGAGTACCAGAGATATTTAGGATACCGTATTACCTCTAAATTTGACTTTGCATGACACATGACGAGCTACCCTTTTAAATTAGTTGATATTTTTATAAAACATTGTTCTTGGATATTTGAAATTCTTTCATAACTAAAAAGAGAATTACTGAATCTATTAAAGTTTAACAAAAAATTGGCTGGAACGAAATGAGGAATATTTCTTAGCTTTCTGTCTCTGTCGTGTTTTTCGAAACAAATACGGTAGACTCAACTCAGAGATACTACTCTGAATTTCCAAGAATTTCTTCATTCCTTCTATGCACACACAATACAGCCCTCATCTGCTCCAACACCTACGACTCGAATGTAAAGCCAATTTTCATCAAGTCCTTCCTGACACCCACACACACACACTCATCTGTACAAAACAGGGATGACTAGGAGAGCCAGGAGGAGAAAAGGACATGGAATTGAGTTAAGATGGACGACATAAAACAGAGAGAACTCCATCCCTTGGATTATTAAAAGAATGGAGACAATCCATGGGAAAAAGAGAAAGTTTAATCTAGAACAGAGAATAAAAAAGAAAGTGAACTCACCTGCGACGGCGGTCAGGTTGGCTGGAGGCTTGGCCACAGGATTGCCATAAACATTGAGCCATGCTCGATGACTGAGTTGTCCTAATGAATTCTGACCTTGACAAACATACTCACTCCCATCCTGAGCCGTCACTTGACTCAGGTTGAGGTGAGTAATCACGTCCCCATTTCGATCCAAGTAACTGCCGTAGGTGAGACGGTTACTCAGCATCTCGTTGCTCACGGGTTCATGGTCTATTAACCATGTCACTGCGAAAGGAAGGAGGGAGATTTTAATAGAGTCATGTCATTTATATACTTAATTCCAAACTGTACATCTCTCTCTCTTCCTTTGGGAGAGAGAAAGAGTTCGTATGAATGGAGCGGAGAATGGAGTGAAAAGAATTTTACCTGTCGGTGTTGGGTAACCCCTGATGACACACTTGAGTCTACACAATTTAAATTTAATTAATATTCATACATTCATATCCATACATTACACTGAGAAACACGCGGAGAAAGTAGTACTTAAATGTCTCAGGCTATTTCCAACTTGAAATATTATTTAATTAAATAGACCCAAACGACATTGGACACATTAGCAAAGGGAAAAGAGACAGATTCTGTCACAAATTTCTTGGGGGTTCAAAGTTCATTATAATGAAAAGAGTGGGAGTGAAGGAGAAAATTTTGGAGGGCCATTAAACTTTCACTGTTATCATATTATCTTCATATTTATGATTTTGTTCTTTTCATATTTTCATATTTTCTAATTTTAAATTATTGTTCACTCTTGGGGTAAATCAAATTGTGTAAAATTATTTTTCAGAATGTGATTTAAAATAAAAGAAAATTTGATTCACAAAAATTTAATTGGTTGTAACATTAGTTGCTCTTAATTTAATTGTAAAAAATGAAATCACTTACGACACATATGAACCAGCTGACACAGTCTGTTCAATGAAAGTGTAGCGGAAGACTGGGGCTTCTCCTGCACAAAAAATAAGACAAGGAAAAATTATTCATCTTTTGATCAAAATGTGTATTCAAAATATTGTTTTCATGTACGATGACTGTAAATTAGGATTTTTGTCCGAATGATTCATGTTAATTCCGAAAAAAACTTTCCCCCGCAGTTATTTTCTGTCATCCCACAAATCTCTCTTCCAATTTTATTTATCACAAATCTATTTTTATTTTTATCGTTCCTCCATGCTCTTCATATCAAATTTTTTGTGTAATTTTCCCTTTCTATGTTTTTTGTCTGGATTCTTTTCTTTTTTCTGAGGTAATGTTTCAACTTCCATGTTTAACATTTTTCAACTTTGGGTTCTTTTTTTTTCTTCCAACTTTGTTTTCATTATTATGAAACCTATATATTATTTACAAATCTCCTCCTTTCTTCCCTACTCATAAGTTATTGTTATTTGGACCCAGGAAAAACGTTTTATTCTACCGCACACACACATTATAGACACACACAAACAAAAAACCATGTTGCTGCGTAGGGAAAAAGATTGCGAAAAATCATCAACAATTCTTCCATTGTGTACGTTCTGTGTGTTCGGGGGACTTGTATATTTTTCAAATGTGACATTGTTCCTTGAGTATCACCCCAAAACATTCATTGCCATTGGAGGAGGCGGAAAAAGAAGAGATGATTCAAGGGAGGTAGCTATGGGAGAATATGGGGAGGGCGTCATATGTTGACTGTCTAACATGAGAGCTATACCAGTTCCGAACACATCCACATTTGTGGAAATAATAGTAAAGGAGGGGAGCGGGAGGGTGATAGAGGAGGATGCTGGGAAAAATGAGGGGAGGAGAAGGAAGGGCACGTAGGCTAATAATTCATAGTCGCTTGGATTCCTTAGAATTCAAAGCTAATAATGTAAGGCATAATTTGGTCTTTAGAAGTCCACCAATGTTCTCTGAAATTGCTCAGCGCATCTTCATGATCTTCATACAAAGAAAGAGAAAGAGAGAAAGCTCATCTCTTTCTCTCTCCACTGCCCTATATCTTCTTATTTCCCTCCTCCCAGTTTTCTCAAATAACAACTGCTTGGGTAAAAGATGATATGAATTTGTACATGAATACAAAAATATATTATATATTAATCATCCCCTGTACAACTCTTATTCTTTTATCTCTCAACTTTCTCTGTGTGTGTGTGTGTGTACATTGTATTGTTCATTCCATCCTATACATTACATGACAACGTTAAAAATTGGAGTCAGCCAACCCTTTCAAAAAAACACACACACACGCACACTCGGACACACTATGAAAATTGGGACGGCTGGTTTGCTCTAAGAATTTTAATTTTTTAAATGTCTATATGTTTCATCCACACATACACAATTTCTGCTTGTATTGCATTGCATCTAGAAGACGCCAAATGATTAATCGCCGTTGCTTTAAAAATATATGACAATTTTTTTGCAACCTCTCCTTTCTATTGAATTTTAATTAGGCAAGGAATATGGATGTGTGTGTGTAAAAGAAAGAAACATTACTCTTACCCGAGACGGTCAGTTGAGCTGCGGCCTGAGCCATGTCATTGTCATTGAAGGCAAAACATTGATAAACTGCCTGGTCGTCCCGGCTGACCGAGCTAATGTGGAGAATATGCTGAGCTGGATTTCTGCAAACCCCACGAATCACCCGCCGAAAAAATAGGAACAGAGAGAAAATACATGTACAGGGTATTGCATAACCTTTTTCTCCCCCCTCACAGCCAATCAAGAGCATGTTGCAAAAAATGTGCTAGTGCAGTTTTGTAGAGAATTTTGTTGTGGGTCTAG
>WJFB01001320.1:0-33471 GCA_009870185.1 Pygmarrhopalites habei | reverse complement strand
AAAAGTGTGCATTTTCTCACACCCCCCCCCCCCCCGCCCAATAGGATCGGCAATCGAATGGGCTGAAAAGAATGGAGAGGATGAGGAACAAGGAGGAGAGTTTATCCTCACAATTGTTTTCAATTGACTGAAACAATCGTTTTTGGAACATAAATAAAATTGGAGGGAGTTCGATTCAATTGAGAAGATGGAAAAAGGAGAGAGAGAGAGGGTTAGAACCTGAAGCTCTGGAAAACTTTGGCGAACTATGAGGGTCCAGAGATTGTAGAGAACACAAAATGTGAGCAGCATGAGCCAGTAGAAGAAAAAGTTTCCATCAGGATTCACCACACTCCGAGGAAGACTTCGTTTTTTCTTCCTCGTTATCTTTGTGTGACCTCCGCCAAGTCCTGTCCCATCGTCCCCGATTTCAACCGTTTCCTGTAAATCAAACCAAAATAATATAATTTATTATTGACATTATTCTTAGTTTTCTTCCTTCCTATGGTTTTCACCACAGCAGAGAAAGTTGGGTGAAAGTTGCCCAAAATCATTTTAATTTAAATGAAGGGAAATTCTACGAAATTTTTTATAAAATATTAAAGATGAACTACAATCCTGAAAATTAAACCTAGTTTAAATTGTACAAAATTTCATTCAGAATCTAAGTAATTGTCATGAATTTTTAATGGACTGTATATCTGTATATCTAGAGCTCAGCTATTATTTGAAGATTATAAGCAATTTCAACTTATTTAATCCCGACCCAGTTTTTAAAAAGTCATCCAGTTTCAATTTAAACACTCATAAAAGTCATGTTACTTTCGTTACATCTTAAAACCATTCTCTCCATTCAATTTTCACTGGAAAAGCTGACTCGACATATTTTCTAACCAGCAAAAAATTGACTCTACAAATGTAACTGATGGGAGAGAAACATGGAGTCCAATTTCAACCCTTCTCCACTTCCTCCCCTAAATCTTTCTCGCTGCAGTTACATTGCCCTAAAGAAAAATGGAGATGGGATGTGGGGAGTAAGAGGAAGGATTTTATTTCCAACATGATTAATGATATGCATCATTGCAATGTACATACAGATAATCCTGGGTGCATTCAGAAGAACCATCCAGCCTCAGCCTCCACACAAACACATGGGTAGACACACGGGAAAAGATTTTCAAGGCTTTCTCCCTCTCTCAAGTACAGCACTCCATAAATGGTTATGACCATCCCCTGGCAAATGTTTGCCCATACCCCGACAAAGGGACATTGTAATACACTTTACTAATGACTACTTCAGCAGCATGAGGGGTACGGAAATACTGAGAAAGTGAACAAGAATTTCCACACATCCATACATGAAGGCTGCCCTAGAAAAATCCATGGCATATTCAAAGAAGAGAGAGAGAAAGCAACTTGTATTACATTCACCATGACAAAAACTATCCTAGTTAATACAAGTCTTCCTGAGCAAAGAGTCAAAAAGCAACCCATACATACATACAAACACACCCTCTCGTACCGCTTTCTCTTCCCTCTTTTCATATATCTTTTCTACAACAAATTATATAAGACTCCCGACTATCCAACACGGCATTTTCACCAACTTTCAACACACACAAACATCCCACTTCAATCCGTTTGACTACTCAACTCTCTCCCACTCTCCCTTCTCTTAACACATGTACATATGGAGTGAGTACTAGAAAAATAATCACAAGGAAATCTTATCTCTTGCGACATGTTCATTATGACTTCCATGGATGTTCTCATAATGAGGGGCTGTAGTAAATAAATATGTGTACACGCTTCCCTTTCTACATCTACATTTCTTGTATGATTACACATCCGCATCCATGACGATGCGATGCACTACAGAAAATTCCAGATTTGATACCCACATTTTTTTCACCACACTTTCACCAGGGAGAGAACGTAGAGGAGGAGGAGAGCTCCACAGCTGATGCTTATGGTTAGATTTTCCTGTGACGAGTTGTCTCATATCCTCATACTCATTCCAAGTCATGCATGCAAATAGAATCCATTTCTTTTTCCAACTGTGCACACCTCCCTCACCCTCCCTCCTCTTCCTTCTCATTTCTCACATTTTTCTTCTCTTCTTCGTCTTCTCTTATCTCTCAATCGAAATAAGTTTGGGTTTATCCTTTTTTGCTGCTGTTGCTACTTCAATGTGCTGCCGCCGGCAGGCATTAAACCAATGTATGAATCATAGGATGAAAAGGAGCGGGCTGTTCTATACATGAAAAAGTGTGTGTTTGTGTTTGAGAGAAAAGAGGGATAAAGAAAAAAGAGTGAGGATGTGTGTGTGTGCTCTCAACTCCTCCTGGCATAACCATAATATATATGTCCCAAGACGAGGGTGACAACCACGCAAGGCGTAATTAAGAAACGACACACTTCACCGGTAAAAATTACAAAGGGAGAAAGATTTCCCTTACTTTCTCTTTCCTTTTTTTCCCTTTTCTCGTAGATTTATCTACTTTCTCTCCCTTGCTTTCTATACACAATTTTTCTTACAGATTGCCAGCAGCAGTCAGAACACACACAGTTTGCGGCAGTCAACAGTCAGCATGTTTTTTTTGTACAGAGTGAAAGTGAAAGGGAGGAAGAGAATATCAAAAAGTTCCATCGCAGAAAAAGAAGGAACTTGTTAAAATCCATTTATCTGCACAAGAATCTCATGATGGATATGACACGAGCTATTTTTCTTAAAGCCTAAAAATTGGAAAGAAATACAACCCTCCCATCTAATTTACTTTCTCTTTTACGAAAGAAATCCTAGAGAGAAATAGGGTGAGAGAAAAGCTACAGGTTAATAATACGACCACTCCCAATTTTCTTAATGGAAGGGGAAGGATCGAATTCTCATTTATTTAAGTTTTCCATTTGAAAACTTGTTAAAATATAAATCTTCCTCCAACCATCAAAATGAACGACTACAACAACGACAGAGATTTGTACGTAAAATAGTAATACACTTCAAAACGTGAGAGAAAGAGTGCGAGAGAGAATCTTCCAACAATTTTGATTATATTAGTTCCAGAAAAAAGGAGAAAGTGGATTATGGATGGAGGAACTCAATAAATTAGATGTATTTTCCTTTCCATCCTCTCCTTATGTTGTGCGTGTGTGTTTTTTTTATCAAAAGCTAATATTTCCCGACATAGAAGAAGTTTCACTCCAAAACTTAGAAAGTAAGAGACGGATTTTTTGGCAAAATCTGCATAGATTACTGGTGGCACATTACATGCTGATCGTTGCATCGAATAAAAGCTGCAATGCAATGTGATACATAAAAATATCATTGAATATCCCCTGTTTTTTGAGAAAATCCAATGCAGAAAGTATATCACCTAATCCCATTTCATCCTATAGTCTACCGTAGTTACTCTTATAGTCTCCTAGGTTTTCAAGAAACATGCACAACATTGTTTTTCTATTATTGTTTTAAAAATATACACACAAATGTGAAATCGAGGAAAGTAACGAAATTTTTATTTCAAGTCTTGAAAATTTGTGGCCTGGGTTTTATTCAAGTCCTCTCGGCATGCTTTGCTATGCTGAGTTACAGAGGACGTTACAGATAACGATGTTCATATACCACAGGATGAAGGGAGAAAGTGCTCTTATATTAGTGACAAGTGAGAGACTTTCCCTCTCACGCTTTCCTCTCACTGTCTACTCAACCCTTCTCTCGGATTGAAGAAGCATTAGGAAAGTTTATATATTTTTTGGCGAGCAATTCAATGGGAAATAATGCAGAGTTTTCAATTGACGTGACGGACGTTAGTCTTTGCCCCTCCTCTTCCTCTCTGGACTGTACACACACACACACATTATTCCAGGTTTCAAAGCCCAGTCTCACATGTAAATAACAGACAACAGAAAGAGAGAAAGTAAGGGAAAGGGAGCATTTTCTGGAATGGACATGGGAATGCAGTGTAATAACTTTTGAAACATTTCAAGACTTTGAACTCTACACAGTGGAACACAATAAGGAATCCTGAGGAGGAGCCGGGAATTGAATACGAGTAAATATTTTATCTTTCTGAGGCGGTCAAAAAACAATACCATGTATCTTAAACTCCATTATGTATATAAAAAGGAATTTTAGTTGGCGGATCCTTTTGTTTTCTCTCTCTCTCTCTTTACTCCTCTTTTTGCATTCTGCTTTCGATGTAACTGCCCTCCACCCAGAGCTCTAGCTAAGAAGAAAACGAATCGATCAAGATCAATGGTGGTCAAGAATTTTCAAGCCAAACTTCCTCCTTTAACAATAACAAAGAGTAGCAAACACACACATACACACGAGGCAACTAAATTAGAGCAAGTCAATTGTAAAATTCTCATCTCAAGAATGTTGAACCAATTTTGGGAGAGGACGAGAGAGCGAGAAGAGAGGGAGCACGCTGCATTCCCTAAAAACTTATCCAAGACACACACAAAAGGCACGGCCTCCTCAAAGTTGTTCAAGATTGAGGGAAATCGGATCGAGGAGAGATGTAGCACAAGAAATTGTTTTCTGTGCTCAAAATCCCCCATTAAGTCACGCATCTCTTCATTCACTCACCAAAGGAAAAAAATGCGGAAGCAGAAAAAATAGTTTCCTGGCCATCCACTTCACAACAAAACTGCTCAAAATTATGAAAATTTCATAAATATTCTCTGTTCGTATCGTCCTCCCCACCCACACATTCACAAAATATCCAGACAAAAAATTGGGATTTAAATTTGAATATAAATGAGTCAGAGACAAAAAACAGGAGAGTAAGAGAGAGATAGGAGGGAAGTGGGAGCGTGCTGTGGCAACAATTTATCCAAAAGTAAATTTAGATTTATTTTGTCGATAGCCGTCCTTCTCCCCCTCTCTTTCTTCACTTTCTCTCTTCCAGTCTCAAAGAAAATGATATACAGTCAAGAATGATTTCCTGCTGAATGTATTGAGAGGAGCGGAGAAAGAGAAAGGGGCTGAAAGGGGGAAGTGGGTGTTACACTAGGAGAAGAGAAAGTGAAGAGAAGGGTAGCCTCGCAAGAAGAATTATGATAGAAAAGATCCAACAAGGAATAAATTACATTATCTCGATACGATACACGGTGTACCCTCTCTGTATTTGTTTGTGTGCACGGTACACTGTGTGTGTGTGTGTGTGGGTTTTTTCAAATATATGAAGTTGAAATGGAGAAGCACGCAGAAGAAAAGTGTGTGTGGTGTAATTGCGCCTCGTTGAACCTAAAAAGTAAACCATAAAAGTTCATTTGGTCGGTTGGTGGTGGGTATTGGTGGTCGAAAAATACATCTAACCATGGAGAAAAGAAGGGAAGAAGTGATACAGACACACAAAGTCGCATCATTATTCCAGACCACGACCACTTGCCATTATTCCCAACACCGAAGAGAGTGAGAGAGGAGAAAGTAAAGGGAAAAAAATTTCTTTCTGTGTGACACTGCAAGTCTGGCTTTTCTGGCCCCTCCTGCCTTTGCATGTGTGTGTAGTACTATTGGCAGTGACAGTATCACTGAAAAAACTGGCTGCCTCCACGTGTGACCACCGGAACATCTTTCATGGGAAGGAGGGAGGGAGGGGTGGAAGAGAAAGAAATAGAGAAAGGGTTGCTTTGAAAAATCATTTTTGTCACCCGTGTAGATGGCCCACATTCTTCTGATAATATTTCTTTGAATAGTGGAAAGCCACTGTGCCGTATCTGTCCTCCATCTCTCGTACTATTATATTTATATTACTCGAAACGAATTCCTCCCAACACCAACACACCCGCACTTTCTCTCTTCGTGGCTGACACATTTTAAGTTTATTTCTAACACTTCCATCACTTTTATCTCACGTATATTTTCCTTTCTATTCTTCCCGACTCATATGCATGGGCAAATTCAATGGAGAAATAGAATGAATAAAGAGAAAGGTTAAAAGCTTCACTTTCTCTCTCAACAGTTAAAAACACACTCACGGGAGTGAATGTGGGCGTGTATCATGTATTTTTTGCCACCATTAATAGACAACTACATGTTGGAATTTGTACTTTGATATAGAAACTCGGTTGACACAAAAGTCTATTAACTTCACCTCTTCCTTGTCGGTTCGTTTTTTAACTTGAAACTTGGAAAGATTGCACATACACACACGTTTGTGTACATTTGTGGGTGTGAGAGAGAAAGGGTGGGGGGCAACCAACTATTAAATTCCAAAAAAGTTTTCTTTTTCATTCTCCATCTCTCTCCTTTCCCTCTCTTCTTTACCCCTCATCCCTCCTCTCTCCCCACGTCTTACACTCTCTCCTCCAACTTACTTTGCTTTTAAATGAACTTGCAATCCATTATTTGCTAATGCATTAAATTTTAAATAGAATTCCCAAACTGCCACTCAATGCATGTTTTTTTCTCCTCACATCTTTTCCGCGCATGAATACATCACTTCTCCACAAACTTTCTCTCCAGATTCTTGGGCTCCACCGCACACACACACACTGCCAGGAAAAAAGGAAGAAAAAATTTCCATTATGTTATGCAAGGCTTGAGTTAATAAGAAAATCACCAATTTGACGAGGAAGGGAGAGAGAGAGAAAGAAAGTAATGTGCTTCACAGTCAGTTACTGTGATGTACGCCCAGTGAACAGTAAACATACTAAAGAGAAAACGAGAATGGGAAGAAAAGAGAGTTGAACAAAGGAAGACTGTTAAATCTGGAAATCAGATCAGGTAGCGCGATGAGAACGAGGGAAGACAATTAAGTTTTCGAGTCGACATTGGATTGTAATATCATTCTGTGGATGCTTTAGAGAATCAGGGAATTTACTATACGACATTTTCACGTATTCTCCCCTTTTTGTTTCCCATTTCTAATGAGGGATTTTGAATCTTCCGAAGAAAGGATGTACAAACGGGCACACAATGGAAGATTAGACATCTAAAATTTGGATACAAACAAACTGGTAATTGGCAGTGGAGCCCATGAAACGTTTCAATTTTAAAATTCGCCTTTATTTTTCACCCACATTGCATACAGAAATATAATAAATGTAATGGGAACACCAAGTTTCGCTCACTCGATGCTCTTGACCTATCGGCTACAAAATGAAGTTGGAAAGGATTAACTACTGGATTTTTCACGGCTATACATGTATCAATGTAAAACAAAGAACTCAAAAATTTAGATTCAATTAATGTTACTTCTTTTAGAAACATCGTAGAAAGAGTAGACGAGTTTAAAATTATATGTAAAATGTCAACGACTATTTCTCCCGATATTGTATTCCAATTCGTACGACTGTGTGTCTCGAACAATTGATAATGTCCTCTTATTCCACTCCTTTAAACTTTTTTTAATGCAAATCTCCCCTCTCGTTTTCATTCATGTAAATTCTATTCTGCGGAAGAGGAGGTTTTTTAAAAGGAAAAGCTAAATATTTGAATATCCGTTTCCTTTCTCTAAATGTCCTCCATTCTTCTGCCTTTCTTTCTTTCGGAAAAATTTTATGGGAGACATTCTTGTACATGACCATCTACTCGGTAATTCAACTCTTCTCTTCCTGTCCCCTCCTCCCCTTCTTTTCGCCTAATGTTCAACTGTACATGACTGTAATAATCAGGATGGCGGAAGAATGGTTGAGTCCTATTAAAAGAGGACAAAAGGAAGAACAGCTACTAGTACTAGACATAGGATGTGGATAAATATAAAACACAGAAGAACAGGAGAAAGTCCAGACACAAATGTGTGTATTTGTGGAGGAATGGAATGGGATTTGGGTGGGACGGTACTACACATGCAGGACGATTTTAGCATTCCTGAAGTAACAGTAGGGAGAGGGAGAGAAAGTCCCTTTAGGACTTTCACCAAAAAATACAAAGTTTTTATGAAGAAAATGAGAGGGAGGAAACCAGCAAAAGCTTTTCAACAGTACACTTTCTTCTGCCTCCAATGTGAATTTTCAAGAGAGAGATTTTTGGAGATGCCAGAAGGGAAATCCAAGTTGTGTTTTTACACACACACACTGCCCTGAACCACCAACTGTATTACAGAGCCATGTATAAGATTGGGAGAAGGAGAGGCGACTTTTGTGGACGTTTTCTTGCTCTGTTATTAGCATTTGAGTAGGAACTAGACTGACTTCGGTTGTGATGGTAAAATTCTTATCTGTAAACCTGTAAGTGCTCCACATACATACACATTCACGCTCCTTCTCCCTCACCCTTTCTCTCTCACACACATAGACAGTTGAGTAGTGCTTGGCAGAAAAGCAAATGTGTGGGGAGATGAATGTAAGGATATGTGAGAGATTGTTAGTGGTGTACATGAAACTTTGTTGGACTCCAGTCCCACACTATACAGTGAAGGAAAGGGAAAGGATGGAGAAAGCAGGAGAGAGAGAGGGAGAGAAAGAGAGGTTTGTGTAAACTTGGTTCTCCAAAATCTTCCCTGGAGACTCATGTGCTTGCTCAAGTTTCCAGTAAACTGACTCGACTCATAAGAATTTCATGGTCTCTCTCTTAGTAGTTGAAACTTAAAGCACTCATCCAACCACAATGTACAACACACAAAAAGAGCGTGAATGTGTGTGCTTAGTGTGTAGTGGAGTACTAACCACCAATTCGGAGTGGCAAGTGGAGAATAGAGAGAGAGAGAGAGAAGAGGATGGAAAAAAATCAAGAGAAGGGGTGAGAAGACTACGTGCAAAACAAATAATGGACAAAATGCTTGATTTGGCTTACCACTTTGTTCCTCCTCCTCTTCGTTGCTCTCCCTTTCTTCGCAACCACACACTGGCCTAAAGCCACCAGGATGGAAAATCCTCATGTTCACACAATGAGAGAGAGAGAGAGAGAAAGAGAGGGACGAGTCAAAGTTTAAACTTTGATTCCCACGAAGAGGAAATTTTAGCCCAGAAATGTCTGAGAGAAAGTGGAGGGAAAGTAAATCTCAAAAATCCATAAGAGGAAAGCAAAGTAGGATTATGGAAAGAGAATTGAGGGGCCTAAGAGTGGCCATTTAAATTGTTGATAATTTCTCCATCAAGGGAGTAATCATCAACATGTCAGAATGTGTATTTTAGTAGATTTATCTCAATTGAATAAAAACTTGAGCTCCTCCGGGGCTTTTCACAATTAAAAGTAGACAGAGAAAATTGTAGAGAAAGTGAAAGCATTTTTAAAGACATACTGTACAATACTTTGTTTAAGTAGAAGTGGGGATGGTGTTTATTATTTTCAAATAGAAAATCTTTTTCTAAGGGAAAAATGAAATCATGTACTGCCACCCAGCGTGTGTAGGAAAACATCAACAATGTGTGGATGTGGGGTTTGTGTGTGTAACTTTCACATTACAGAGAACAGAATAATTCAATATTTTTGAAGCTTCTCAAATCCATCCCGATGTGAACAAAACTTTACTACACTCAACCGACTCTATGACTAACACAGAGAGAGAGAAAGAGGAGGGAGAGAAGAAGAGGGAGGATGAGGAGGAAAAAGTTATGCGGACAGACAGACAGATTTAGTCATGGAAACGTGACAGGGCACATTTTTTCTTCTCAAATCCTTTTTTTGGAAACTTTTTCTTTCCATCCTTCCAAAAAGTATTGTATAGAGAAAGTATTGCATCATATAGAAGAAAAGTTGTTGTCTTTAGTTCATTCTCTATTTCTTTTTTTCCACAATGTACCGTGGATGTTTTTGTTTGTTTGTGGGATGTATGACTTTTTTCGAATAACTTTATATCCAGTAAGTTGTGTATTCTCTCATTTTCCATTTTTTAAAATGTCTGTAACATGTCCTAGACAGATTTTTTTAAATTAGAAAATTTTCAAGTTTGTTCAAATAAATATTCACTAGAAATTTGCCTTGGTTTTTACATTTGAATAACTTGCATATATATTTTTTACAGTTGCAAAGTTCCTACAGCAAAATGTTCTCTTCCCAATATTCGTTTTGCTTTTGTTTCCACACTAAATTCACATTCGAAGTCTGTCATTTAATGCATTTTTAATTGGATAATTTATAAAAGTCTTAAATTGCTTCCACTAATATTTTTAGATGATACATTGGACTTGTGTCTGTGTGTGCATGTGTGTGGAAGGCCCTCCTCATAATTTATAACCTAGAAAATGGAGAGGGGGGGCTGTGTGTGTGTTTTCACTCGAGTTACAGCATCATAGTCTGTAATAAAAAGAAGAGAGCGCATAATTGGCACACCTATTAGTAGAAAACCACTAATAATTTAATACAGACGAGCCATTTACAAGCCATCACATTAAAAACTGTGTGACAGTTTTTTGAATACACGCACACACACACACACTGTAGAAGTCACTGCCATTATCCCAGCGTCCATGTGTTTTACACTGTTAATAGGCTCCTTCATACTTATACGCACACACAAGTGCAGGGGAGAATGGGAGAGAGTGGAGGAGGAACATGATAATTTTGAAATTACAATCCTTATGAAGGAGTAATAAAGAAGGAGAGGGAGAAAGCACCTTTCATTACTTAATGACATATTCAGCTGTCTCCACTGTGCCTCGACCAAAATCTACATACACGTATACACTGATCTACACATTTACCCTATAGTAAATATAAACCGAGCAGAGGCAGTCACTCGTCATGTACGTATCACACGCACACGTTTTGTAGTCGAGCGATGGGGTGGAGTAAAACTTTCTCCGTGTGCTTCTAACGGTAGAGAGAAAGCAATAGACTTTCGAATGAGGCAATAGGGACCTCATTGACCCACATTTATTTTACCCCTCTAGAAATCTTCCTCTTCCCTTTCTCATTTTGTCACTTAATGTACTTTCACTTTGACACAACTGGAGCTAATTCATTCGAACTTGACTCTTTATATTTGAGTTCCCAATTCCTAAACAACTAATCATGGTTAGTCCATATGACCCAGGAAATAGAAGTCTGACAGAGCGAAAGATTGAACCATTTTCTTAAAAAATTGTTTAGAGAAAAAATACAAAACCAACTAGGAGGAAACGTAGGATATTATGATTCAGGATGAGGAGAATTTTACTTGTACTTCATCCAATTATTGTAGCAAAAGGGTCAAGAGATCTTTCCAATATCTACCATGCACGTATAACAAGTGAACATACCGCAATTTTGAAAATATTATTATTATCTGTGCTGACCAGCGTTACTTGAGTAACTTCGCCGATTCGGTGGGTAAAATTAGTGAAATTCGAAATAGTTTTCGTATGATAGAAACAAGAAATATTCTATTTAAATTTTACCACAAATATTTTCCCATATCTTTTGTCCTATATTTGAGAGAAACCAGAATAGAAAGTTAAAAGAAATTAAATTTTTAACGGATTTTTTTTGAGAATTTGTAGCAAAAAATGACTGCAAAAATGAAAATGGCGTCTTTCAAAAAAGAATGTTTTGTTATTTTTGCAAAATAGTGAATACGGTATTTTCCCCTTGCCGGAAAAGTGAAGAGGGGATTTAAAAACAATGATAATAGTCTATGCTCATCCTCATGCCAGACACACATGCCGTCCGTTGACAGAGAGTCGAAGTACCTAAGTGGCCATGACTCTTCCGAGTTGTCCTGGGTGTACGAAGTATCGTGGAATCGTGGATCTGTGTGTGCATGTACTTCTGGAGTACAGAAAAAAGAAAAGGTGGACGGGAGTAAAGAATAGGACAGGAGTTGAGACTTATATATGACCACTCAAGCGGAAGGGAAGAAACGAGTAGTGGAAAAAAAGGACGAAGCAAGTCAACTTTTATTAGTATTTTATGACTTTGTATCGATCCTCCAACCCTAACTCCTCGTCTCTTCCTACAAATTATCCTCTTCCACATTCTCCTTCTCCACCTTCCCATAATATAGACTACAAAGTAGCCCATCTCACAAAATATGAACTCTTGACTGGATATTTTATTTTTTGTTGTGGTACCCACTACAAAATCTCTCATTATTATCATGAGAGTGAGAAAGAAGAGGGCATATGTATGTGTATGTGGGGTTGGGGATGAATAGTTTAAAAGAGACATCTCCAAAACTGCACTCTATACTGTGTGGTAAAGAGAGAGAGAGAGAGAGAGAGAGTAGCCATTAAGGAAGCTATTTCCTTAAATCTTCAGCATCCCTTTTCGAGTTCCTCATGTATTTGTGTGAAAGAGAGAGAGAACAAAGAGAGATGGAATTATATACGTTCAATTTTATCTACATGAACTTCCATTGCACTGTAAACAGGAGAGAAAGGAAGGAGTAAACTTTCTTTTCTTTCTCCGTGAATTCCCTCGAGTTTTTTTCCAGAGAGAGAAAGCGACGGTTAAAAATTGTTGTTCATAAACTTGTTGTTATAACATCTTGATTGAGTCGGTTGATTCTTTTCTCTCCATGCTCTCACTCCTGCTTTCTCTTTTGTCTCTAAGGTAACCAACTTTAGTTCAAATCCCCAAATCGCTGTGAATCTTTCCATCTCTCTCTTACACACTCTCACTCCCGTTTCCCTTCTAACGGTGTGTACAGAGCGAGTTCGAGTTTTCTTCAAAAAATATCATGAATACACACACCTACTCACCCATCCCACACGCAAACGTACGCCATAAATAATAATATTCTGAAATAAAAGCTCCATGAATTTTGTATTTCCTCCTACATTCTCTAGTATTATGTAAAAATTACTAGAAAGTTTTCTTCCATTCTGCACTCTGATAGGATTATCATGGGGTTGAAATCTTGGCTTTTGGTTTTTCCAACTGTCGAATAAATTCAGGGAGAATTTGAAAATCAAATAATGTCAAGATCTCTTCGCACTGTATTTTCAATTTTCAAAATTCATAGCTAACACCCTCCTAGTGTAAATGGAGGGTGATGATGATGATGTGTTTGTGTGTGTAGGTATGTTGGCTCTGACTGAGGACACGTTCTACTCTCAAGTAGTATTGTCAAGACGGAGATTCCTTGCCAAGACGTTTCCACAGACAAACCAATAAAGAGAGAAAACGAGAGATGGGGAGAGCCTGTTGAAGGTGAGGCATGTGTTCATTGAAATTGAGAAAGTAGGGAGAAAGAGAGAAGAGAAGGGAGACGCATGGGCGGAGTAGAACGATAGAATAGAATATTATGACCTAATTTGGGCGTCCATTGAACACGATAAAGGGCTATTCATGTCCTGGAGTAATTTATTTAGATGCTCACATGGACCTACACACACACCCTATACATACATGTGGACTAGCTTCTTCCTCTCTCTTCACTCGCTTCATCTATTTCCAAACCAACATCCAACTGAATGTTGCCTAAAGCTTCATCCTTTTTCCATGTCTTCCAAAAAAACTCCTGGAAGAAAGAAATAGAATTTCGACTTTACTCGACTCGACTGTTTTTATACGAATCTCTTCAATCCATCCACACAATCAAACCTTCCCACTTCACTTTTCAGAACGGGCGGATGTACAGTTAGTGGAGACTCTATAGAAGAGTGAGAATTGTGTGTGTGTCTGTGGAGGAGAAAGAGTGGAAGGTGATGTTGAGCAAACAAAGCGAAAAGACATGGACAACACAAAGAGAGGCAGGAAAGTCAGTAAATTGAATTCAACCTCAAGGTTCAGAGGGTGATAAATCCTTTTCTTTCAGACTTACATAGTTTGCCCATAATTATCTTCTCAACTTGTTTCGAAGGGATTTTCTTTAAATTGAAAACCTCAAAAATGAATTTTGAAATAAATATTTGATGATGGGACCTACCTTCTCTTCATGAATTGTAAATTTCATTGAGAAAACAGAAAACAAGAGTTTGTAAAACCGTGAGTAAGCTTTTGGTCGACAATTTTTGAACAGAAAAAAACAAAAAAAGTTCTGTAATTCAAATCAGAACTGACTAACATTTGTTCTCTTCCGGGGTTTCGCAACGCTTATGGTTTTTTATTTTCGGTGGATTTTATTTAGTTTCAACTTTCGCGTGGTCTCTATTGTTATGGTGAAAGTTGTTTGAAATACACAGTCTCACCCTCACCAACTGTAACGACGCCATGACATAGTTTTTACTGTCGTCGTTATTGTTGTCATGTTACTACTACTACATCCTAAAGTGAAAGATAATATTAATTATTTCCGGTGGCTTTCTCAAATTTCCACATAGAAAGGAAAAAGCACGGAATACAACATTATGACACCACCACAAACCCCAAAGCATCCCTAATATTCACGGTTCCCCGAGTCCTCTCTCTTTCTCAGTCTCCTCAACGACTAAACTCTTTATTGTCCTCTTCTTCAAAAAATTATGATTGTACACTTGGTCATTTTTAAACCTCTTAAAGAGGTCCTCTTTATGATACTATGCCCAGAGTAAAAGCTAAAGCTGAGAAGGTACAAAGAAGATCATCTCCTCCCAACACACACAGACATGCATATACAAATTTGGAGAATACATGGGTGCTTAGTGTGTGACTTCTTTATGGAGGGAACATTTTGTTGAGAGGGGGTCCTTTAGATGACCTTTATTTCTATTTATGCCTGGAAGAGAACCTCCCTGATGGGAACTCAACTTCTCTTTTGCATAATAATAATAAATACTCCTTAATAATCACAAACTTGATCTTTCGCCCCTCCTTCGTAAACATGTACACAATCCACATCATGTGTCTGTGTATGCACTCTAATGCAAAAAGAAAGAAAAAACAGTTGTTGCAAGCTTGTACATATTCACATTAGATTATGAGAAAGGATAAACATGATTTTGTATATGCATACCGTATTTCCTTCAAAAACGTCCTATTGTAAAATCCTCTCAAATGTTTTCGTTCAAATGAATATTCAATTTGAACGAAATCCTTGCTAGTATGTATGAAAAATCTTAAAACCTTGCAAACGATAAGAAATAGTATTAAAAACATTTTGCATTCCAAATTCACTATGAAATATAAAACTCCAACCATCGAATACAATAAAGGAGGAGGCCTCTCAAGGAATATAAAGAGTATGAATCAAAGTAAGAAAAAGGAGAAAGTGAGGAAAGAAAGAAAAGGGAAAGAGACTTGCCTGGGCTTCTGGAATTTGACGCGTGGAGAATCTCTTGAGGAAAGAATCTTCCCGCTTCAAAGGAGCTTTTTTCTGGATCGTCGACGAGATTGCCCCGGATAATTGCACTGTGGTTCTCAACTTCATCCAACGCTGGTTGCTCTTCGACCTATTCAATTGGCACAGTCAAACAAAAGAGAAAAAAAAGAAAATTTGTTAGTTGGTCTTCCACCCTTCACCAATTCTTTCATTTCCTTTTCCTTCCTTCCATTCTGTATATATGTATATATATATCCCCCTCACGAGCTCTCACAGTCCATGAGGGGCAGACAAAAAGGGGCTCACGGAAACACACAGTCACAGTGAGAGAGAAAGAGATAGAGACAAAGAGAAAAGAAGAAGAGAAAAACTTGACTAAGTTTTAAGTTCAACATGGAAGAACATGGGGGCGAGTGGGGAACATCAACCATCATGTCAAACCAATCCTTCGGATTATGTGTAATATCAATATATAAAATAGAGATTTTGATACAAAGTAGAGAAAGGTCACACCCACACACCTACACATTGTATAAGTACCATTATTATTGTTTCTTTGGATAGTATGGTTACACATATTTACGTATATTTACGGTCACAATCTTGCCCAATCCGTTTTGACAATGTTCGAACATAAATTTATGCAGGTAAACGTTAAACACACAAATCCACATTTATTGGTTTATTTTCTTGTCATCTCACAACACTTTTCAAAATGAAATCTCCACATTGGTCTATACTAGTACACATGACATGAGGGGCAAAATGGGTAGAATACAGAAGACGTTAGAAGAATGAACATGGGGTGGAGCCAGCACTGGAAAAAGGGGAAGGAACCATCAAAAAAAGAGAAAGTCTTTTATACAAACATTCTGATTACACTAGACAAAGAATTTTCAGTGAGGAACAGGAACACTCACACTTTTGAGGGAAGGTACACAATCATAATGTACACTTTACAGGGGGGTCAGTCAATCGGACACAAAGTCCAGTGAAGAAAAAGGGAAAGTGGAACATTCAGAAAAATAAAATAAAATTCTATGTTTTAATAACACACAACTCACCGACCGTGGACTAAAGAGTAGAGCTAAATACATCAGACATTTCTTTGAGATAACTTTTTACTTCCACCATTTCAACGTTAATCTACATTTTTTGGCAGAAATAAATAGTCGCAAATTTTCATTTCGACATTTTACACATGTTTGGATATGAACCGAAATTTGTGGGAAATTATTAAATTCCAAGTTCAGTAAACACAATTTGGTACGTATACAATTTAGTTTGAAAAATGAAACGTATCTAATTAAATTAATCTCCAAATTATTGACAAAGATTCTTCAAAATCAAATGGCTCATGATATTTATAAAATTACTTTTCGAATGTCTATTAAAATAATTGTTTTGATGAGAGTTAATTGCAGTATTTTGCTGTAATTACTTTGGCTAAATCAAGAAGCCTGTCAAATATGTAATTACACATTTTAAAATGGAAGTTGTAAGTGTTCTCACATTCAAATACTCGTATTCACTCTTCTATTATTTACAACTACATTTTTGGTGTACAGCGAGTGAATTTTTAAAAGTTTCTGTTGTGACCTCATTCCCTTTTTCTCTGTCGCTCGAAATGTGACCTTCGACCATGATATCGTGTTCAAATAGTGAGAAAGAGAAAATAATTTCCGAAACTGACAAATAGATCATGGCAGGGAAAGGAGCTTAAGAACAACACGAACAAATATGAAATGTACTCTTCTACTATTCCTATTTCAGTGCTGTATTACTTTCTCTTTTTAGTCGTCTCTGTGGGTATGTGTGGTGCATGGCTGGAGCATATTGACATTCTGTCTCCACCCCACCATCTCGTCATTCCCAGTCACAGTTAGTCATGGTAGTGACAACAGCGTTGACATGTGTGATGTGTGTGTCTGTGTGTGTACATGGTGTAACTATTAAGTATGCGGACATGGATCCAGTCACGTCTCCCACAAAACCAAAAGCATTTATAATACATCTTCAATAGCTCTTCCGCCTTGTCTCCTCCTTACCCACCCCACCCCACATCCCATTTACTTTTTTGAAGAGAAAACACCAGAGAGCTGGAAATGGCAAGAAAACTTTCTCTACAGTAAAACCTTTTTTTCTTCGTCTCCTTCTAATCGAGTCATTTGATAGACCCAAGCAATATTTTTTTGTGGATTTTGGGTTTTTCCATAGCTTTCACTACTTTCTCCTTCCCAGGACTACTGTGCAATATGAAGAATTTAAAATTTTCTCTTTTTATTGCCTCTCACAATGTTTTCTTGAATTTGTGTTTGCAAAATTTCCCAAATAGTTAGCTACAGATACTTCATTAAGTGTTTTGTGAAGTGACCTAAAAGCCACTCACGTGTCCGACCTTGTGACATTACAATGAGAAAAAGACTATCTTACTCAAAGACGTAATGGAGGGAATGTAAAAGAAGGAGGGAATATAGAGAAAGCGTCATGTAATTTTACTCTTTGCACCCTCAAAACTGCTTTCGGAAGTCATTGAGTAAATAGTCGGTCGTAAAAAAATATATAGAGAGAGTTACAGGGGAATGACATAATATAATAGTATTTATCTTTTGTAGTGTGTGTGTATGTGTGTCTGGGGGAAAGAATTTTGCTCACATTGTTGTAAATGTGGTTATAAGATGAAGTGGTTTTCCCCTGTGTGTGTGCTCTATTGTCTGCGTGTGTCTGGATGTGTGTGAAGAATTGTGAGGAGGCTTCAACCGCTTTGTTTCTTTTGTGTCACCATTTAGCTGACGAAGATTAAAGGCTCGTACAAAGGAGTACAAAGGATTATTTCATCAGAATTGTTTCATTACCCCATTTTCCTCTCAACCGCGTTTTTCTTCCTCACTCCTTCCCCCTCCTCTACTTTCTCCTTCTTCATCCCTCTTTGCTTTTATTTTTAATCCATTTTATTCAACTTGTGTTTCATCCTCCTCGTTTTGCTCCCTCCTCATTTTTTCTAACTTTTTATCTTATCCCTCCCTCCTTCCCCTCTCAGGGGATCTCTCCCCTCTCTCAGGAAGGAGACAAAGAGGCCAAGAATTTCGCATAATCTTAAAACTTGGCTCAAATGTCCCTCTTTTCTAATTAAATTTCCCTAGATTCTTTCATCATAGATGTTTGAGAATTTTGGGCAAATTTACATGAGATGGTATGAAGCAATGGAGGAGGAGGTGATAATCTTACAAGTGAGACTACAAAATCCTTCAATTGAAAGGTTTTTAATTGAATTGCATTATCATTGTGACTTGTCCTCTGACCTATGTCATTCATTTTTTAAACTTTGACAATGAAAAAGTGTAATAAATTAAGTTTATGAAATAGAAATGAGAGTGCAGTGAATTTTGTAAAAGTACTGTTCTGCCCACTGACCCACCGGAGGAGAAAGTTAATCAAATGTTCTCCCTCCTTTTCCTCAAACTTAGGGACAATGAGAATAAGCTGAGAAATAAAAAATGGACAGAACTTTTCTTCATTTTTTCTTTCATTCTAGTTTATCCTGCGAAGAGAAGGGAAGATAAAACAATGGTGTGGCATTAGTGAGAGACTTTAGGTAAAAGTTTTTTGTTTGAGTCATTGTCAGGTCATGTGGTCATGAATGGGGTCGAGGTAAAACTACAAGAAAGAGAAAGATGGGGTGGAGGGAAATGTGAGAATTTATTGGTTCAACTAGAAATGTTACTTTTATCCTGCGTGTGTGTCATGTGTGTGTCCCTATAATCTGGAGTAAAAAATGGCCTGGAAATAAGTTATAGACAAAAAAAGGTAGTGAGGAGGAAGAGGGAAGGATGGTAAATGACCACTTTTAATAACCCTTTTTTCCAAGATGGTGTGTGTGTAAGGGAACTTTTTTAATTATTGTTTTTTATTAAGAACTTTCACTACATGAGAAGTTATACTCTACAGATATCCACTCAAGCCTTCCACACACTTCTATTGGTGATGTTGCTCAATGGTTGACTGGTCCTTAAAATTTGGCAATTAATTGTCCCTTGCTCTCCAATCGTTATCATACTCCCAATTTGTCATGGAGAAACTCGGTCTCTCTATTCCTCTCCTTGTGTGTTTTTAAAAAAATCTACTCGTGGTCATGACATGGGTCATAAACAATGTGGAAGAAGAAGATGTGGGTTTCAACTGGGTAGAAGGATTATGTGATGTAGGGCTGATGAATTACAGTTACAAACGACTTTAATGTCCGCCTTGTGGCTTTTTAGCCTTGATTAAAACGAAAAAAAACAATAATAACTTAACTAGTTAAGGTTTGCTCAAAGTTTGTGGAGCAATATAAAAATTGACTCCGTTGTTGTGTGGAGAAAGTCAAAATGATTTAAACCATGTGTAGTAAGATAATCTTTCCTGTATGTCCAAATTATGTACAATGAAACATCACATGCCTAAAATTTTGAAAAAACTTGAAATAAAAATTGTGTATTATATTAAAGCTTGGGCTCCTAATACAAAGAAAATATGTGTGTGAATTTCGGGAAATGGACTGTGACGAAATTTTCAAAGAATTTTGTGACAGTAAAAAATCGAAAAAACCCAATGGTTTTTCCCCATCACGTCTCCCGTCAAACGAAAAAAGAAGATTGAGTTTTGGAAGATAATGCTCTACCGCGTGTGTTGGAATTTCCTGGCTACAGTGTCAGTCGTCTCCCAAACGACGATTCAATATCCTTGTCAATAATAATGATCATTTTCCCTCCGCGAACACCTGATCTTTCACAGTCTCAACTCACTACACACACACACACATACGAGTCCTCTTTCAAAGTAAGAGGACACCCAGAATTGTCTTTACCTAACTTCAATACTCTTCAAAGAAATGTATTTGTCTATATACCGTATTTCCTCTAATAAACGCTCCGATGAGTAAAGACGTGTTAAGATATGAATTCTGATGTAGAGACCAAAAAAGCCTGAGCCTGAGCGTCTGTTGTAGAAAATACGGTAAAAAAAGTGGTTGTGTATAGGTGAGAGAGTGGATTGAAAGTGTTAGACACACACACTTTTCAATGCGGGTGAGTATAGTTGAACAAATAAAAGTGCAGGAGGAAAGAGAGAGAAAGGAGCGCGTGGAAAATCAAGAGTGACAGATGTATTGATTTCTCCTCACCACACACAGATAGACCCGTAGCCCACACCCAGGTCAAATAAAAATGAGCAGATAACTTTTTCTCTCCTTTCTCTCTAATCTCAAACTTTCTCTCTTCTTTTTTATCACTTTCCTCGCCCCGCACAATCCTAGTGTAGCGTAAACTAATGGAGAGTTGAGTGTCATTATGTAATCTCCACGGAATGTTCTGTTCTTCAAATTGTTCCTTTCTCTCACTCCCTTTGTGTTCTTGTGATGTGAGGAGATGGAAATAAAGAGAGAGAGAGAGAGAGAGAGAATCTCTTGTGTCTGTACAAATAACTTGAGGTTTTGTCTGCTCTAGTCTGTCATTTGTGCCTTGCTTAATTCTCATCACAGCTTATAATGGGGGAGTAAGTTGTGGGGAGGGGATAGAGAAGAAAGTAGCTCAAGTAGTCCAAGTCTCCTTGTTATCCCTCTCTAATACACTTATGGCTAATACACAAAAGTATTACCGTATAATTTGATAACATCCTCAAGGGCTTCTACGGGCAAAAGAAACTTACTGCTTCCAAGGAAAATTCATTGTATTCTTTTGTGTGAAGAATTGCATTTTCAAAAAGAATACTTTCTACCAAATCTTTCAGAAAAATTAAATGTGATGGAAAATTTTTCCAAAATAAATTGACTGGTTTTTTGTCTCTCGTGTCCTATGCAATCCAGTTGTATACAATGTAACGACAATCAAACTTCATTTGTATCAGTGTTTTTGAAATTTTGTGATGATTTTGGCAGATTTAGTTGCTCAAATTTATTTTCTCTAAAATTATTTCATATTTCAGAAAATTTAAGAAAGTTTGTGAATTTACAATCTTGAAAATGTTTCGAAATACATAGTATCGTTCTCTAACATGCAACTTGCATAAAGTTGAATTCAAAAAATTAATTGTTACAATATTTAGTAGCTGAGACTTAACTGCATTGTGAATATTTTATTTGGATTTTTTAGCCCCTTCAATGATATCCCATTTTACGGTACCTAGTCGTAAGTCTATAAGTGTATTTGTCTACACGAAAGTTACATACGGGTACAAATTCATTGTTAATTCTGCATCATGTGTCTGTAAAAGTAGGGAGAGAGGGAGTAGACACAAATATAGAGAATCGTTTGTGATTAAAAGCGGAGAGTCAGAGTGTTGTGTTGGAACAGTTATGTCAAAGACTTGAGTCGTTTCCGTGAGATTTTGTGTGTGTGTGTGTGTGTTAAAGTCTAAAACAAGTCGATTGCCATGACGAGCGTACAACGAGGGAAGTAAAGAGAAATAGAGGAGAGAGAGAAAGCCTTCTGTTTATTTGGATAGAAAATAAGGGCTATACAATATATACAGAGCCTTGAAGAGAATGCAGGAAGAAAGTGTATGAAACTGGATTGTGAACTCATCCTCCCGTTTCCATCTTTTAAAAGACAATGCCAAGGGATGGAATGTAAAGCGTCCATGAATGATCAAAAACTTTTTCGATCAATGAGAGCATCATGTTGCTACTTCTCTGCTTTCTCTCTCTCCTTATCTGTCTCTCTCAGGGATGTGTGCATCTGTATCAGTGTGTGATGCGTGTTTGTGTATGTTTATATGTGTGGCTGGGTTCAAGTAAATACAAAATGGAAAATACAAGCTAGAATCGTTCAAGTTCTCTCTCCCTATCTTACATATTCTACAAATGCATAACCAAGGATCCAATTTGACCAGCTCAATCCAGTTCTGTTCTCACTGTGTGTGTGTGAGAGGGAGAGAAAATGGCGGGGAGACATGTCTGTATCAAAAACAAACAAAATAATGGTTTAATTAAATACTAACAGGTTTACTCACGAACGCCTTTCTCTCACAGATCTCAGAGCAAGAAGACAATGAGCTCCGTACAACTGCTGTTCATTATGCTTGTGTCTTTAAGTGTGTGTGTATGTGACCTAGATTAAGTAATGGTGTAATCGTAGTCGTTGAAATAGCTATATTGTTCAAATCCATTTCAAAGTGATGGGAATTTCTTCTCCCTTCCTCTCGATCACACACACACACAAACAGAAAGTATTATCCACTTTACTGTCTTTCTTGTGTACACTTCAGGACAATTAACTTGGCTCAAAATTATAATTATTAAATTCCCTCTTTCTCTCTATTTACACTTGCTCTTAATGTCTTTATCAACGTAACAGAACAGTCATCCTCTTGTTTTTGTTGTTAATTATCCGGATTTAGAGAACCTAATGGTGATTTTAAACGAGAGGAACGACCAACAAACCAAATTTCTCCTACTCCGATCGTCAATGAAGATCATTTAACTGTAGTTTCAAACTCTCCAATAAAATTCGACGGTAAAACATGACTAAAAGATTTACTAGTAAAATCTCGAATTTCAGATAGCCTTAGAATTTTGAACTAAACCTCAAAATGCAAAACAAACATGACACACACACACACAACAATGAAATAATAATGAGAAATCGTGCATCATCCATCAAACTCTCAAAAGACAAATTAGTCAAGTTTGTACAGTTGGAAAAGAGGAAAGAGAAAGGAGAGGGAAAAAGTATTCATTTCAAGATGGTTAAGATCAATTTACACACACAATTTGTATATGGCCAAATGAATATGATGGCTAATAAATTAGACTTGTGTACTTACAAGGACACACATTTACATTGATATTATACTCTGGAATAATGTGGACTAATATTTGTAGATAGCTTGCACACACAGATGTATAAAGGAAATTATTTGGACAACACAGCAACCCCGTCCCACACGCACATTACAGGGGTCTCTGTTATTGCTTCTTGTGACGATTATTTTTAGGGAGACACATGAAATGTTACACATCTATTCTGGTGTATTCGCTAAAATTAGTAAAGTAAATAGACAAACAGTGATGGATGGATGAGAGAGTGAATATGGTGTGGATGGAGAGAAAACAAAACTTTCATAGACAATGGTCACAATATGTACACACACATATATTCATGTGATAATGGAGGTATTCACGGGGTGACTACTGAACTGTACATTTTATGGAATTTTGTGTGTGGACGACAATCCATGTATATAGACACAAGAGGGGCAGCATGACTCACATAGTTTCGACAAATTAGCAAAGGTCACGTGAGCAGCAATGGAATTATAATGGTACACACACATTAGTTTGGGTGAAAGAGCAGTGAAAGAGGGAAAATTCCACAAGAGTAAATTTTTAATATCCAGTGTATTTAGTTTTAAGGAACCAGGTGTTTTTTTTCTAAATGGATATTCTAAACAAAGGTTATGATGGTAAAAACGATTAATACGAATTTATTATTGTGGAACTGCATCATCATCAAGATTCACTGAAACACACGGTCAGATTTTACACTTGGTTCATCCAAAAAATGAAATTTTGGATTGGGTCAGATATAAGGAAGGAATGAGGAAGACTGTAGAAAAAATTAATTTTGAAAAAAGGATTTAATTGCTTTGATCCATCACAAAAAATGTAGATCAAGGATATTATTAACAATCTATGAAGGAAGAGTGAAGCAGAGGAATATTGCAGCAAGAGAGATTTATGTATATTGAAATTTTGTCTAACATTGGAGAGAGAGGCATTAGGGGGAATTATAATAAGGACACAATTCAATACAACAGGGAAAATTTGGAGAGCTTCAAGTGTCTCAAGATAAAGAATTACTTTTGTGATTACATTGAGGTTAAAACAAAATCTCTCGTTTCTCATTCCGAGAAAATCCTATTACAAAGCTCTCAATTTATCCTTGTATCAATAGAATGGAATAAAATAAAAAGGAAGAGGAGCAGGTGAGAATCATTAGCAAATTCTCTTCACTAGAACTAACCGTTTATCAGTCCCAGGAGTTTTGAGGAGGAAGCAAAAAAGAGGGACGAGCAAAAAAACGACAGTAAAAAACATCAAAAAATGTTAATTATATTGGAAAACGAGAAAGAGATGGAGGAGGGACAAGTTTTAAAAATTCATTAGTTAGTAAAACATTATGTAACAGTCAGAGAAAACAAACTGGAGTCAAAAAGGAAGGATGTACAAAAATTTTGTTTAGGTTAAAGATTTTTTGGTGGGGATGAGAGAGGGAATTTTTTTTGTGTGGAGATGATGATGATAAATACCTCTTTATCCTCCTAAGTCGAGCATACCAAGCCATAACAGCTCGAAGATTTGTCCATTGTTGCTCGCCAACACTTTTTGATCTAGATCTTCCTTCGTGTCTGAAATATAATGACCATTCTCTATTTTTTTTCTCTCTTACCTTTTCAGTCACAAAATTAACAATTACATGAGTACACCACCAAAAACATTTTACACAGAGGAGGGTGTGAGTAGCCACCTTGAAGATTCACAATGTTTATTTTTTAAAAAAAATGTTTCTAAAATTTTGAAAAAACCAAACAAAATGTGGATTTTTGAGATTTTTCCTCATTTCTCCTCATTGTTTCAAAAAATGCTTGTTTTGTTGACATTTCCATCAGCACATGTACTACAGTATGGAATATAAAAAGACAGGACGGCTCACCTCCGCTACTCACACCCCCACGTCTACCGACCCACATGTATTTTCCCTGAGAAAAACACAACATCAAAACCACACACATGGTAGGTAGTCGGTTATTAATGCCGAACACAGAAGGACAAATGAGCTGATAATTGTTAAATATTCTTTGTGGTTGACTTCATTTTTACATCCACACACACAAAACACACATTCAAACTCTCTAATTAAGCTAATAGAACGAGAGTTGGTGGGAAGAACATTTCATTATGATTAATTCCACGAAGTTTGAACCACACACAAAGCACGCAGGCACACAATGTAGACGCCTGTAGATAATATGCTTTGTGTGTGGTGAACACAATTGCATTCTGAAGGAACGAAAATTTCAACAGTTTTCTCTAGCCAACCACACGAATCCCGAATTAATTCACCACCACCCTATCATCATATCATATCAAATTGTATAAATATGGTTTTGGTGTGGCGTAGACGAGGAAGCATCATTGAGGCTCCTCATAAATACTCAAACTCTTGATAGTTTAATCTCAAACTTGTAGTTTACAATCAATAATTAATATATGCACACACGCATACCACACACTCACTTACAAACTATCGCCCTTTCTACTGCCATCAACCGCAGCCTTAGTTATATTATTGTATGTAGATACTCACTGTGTATACCCAAAATTTCAGTAGTGACTGCTGCATCTCCTTTCATTTTTGATGATACACAACTAGTATGGGGGAATGGAAGACAGTTTGTGTGTTTGATTAACAATATGCTTGTATCTGAATACTTTGACACATATTAAACAGATACTTAAGGGAGGAAGATCCAGTTATGATTTTAATTCACTTCATCTTCCCACAAATAAATTGAGATAGGGAACAGGGCTCGACTCCACGCAGAGTAAAGATGTGTGTGTTGTGTGTCCTCTTATCATTGATCAAAAGTAGGGAGAGAAAAGAGGGGAGGAGGAGGATAACAAAACTCATTTGCTGACAGACAGAATTATCTGACGATGCTCCACAACATCCCCCTTCTCATCCATGTCTCTCTCTGTACAATGTATTCCATTGGTGTGCAAACTGAGACCGTAACGACATAGCCATCAATTGAAATGAAAGAGGATTCAACCGTACTTTCTCCCATTGAAGAAACTTAGTATTGAATTGAAATTCATTCTTTTTCCATTTAAATATGTTGGACACAAACCAGTTCCACAAGCCAATAAATACTATGGATAAAATTGTAAGGAGCGTTAGGACTTCCATTAGGAGGAACAGGAAGTGTGATGCAATCTTGCATAAATGTGTGTGTTAACATACTTCATCACCTAATCGCCCCTCGGGTCAGTATTAAACTTCACGACAGTAGAAGTGGGTACATTTTAATAAAATTTTAAATTTCTTTTAAAATTGCGCTGAGCAATGTGAAAGTGTCATTTTCTGGATCTCGAGAACCGTTAAGACTTGTTTCAGGAGTATTATTTGTGTAAATACGGTAATAGAAAGTTTCTATGACATTGTCTACATGTTAATTGTTGGCACTCAACTTACACTCTCTCTTTCACACACACACACACACAAACTGTATTCATCCATCATTTCATCTTCCACTCTCCTCTATCTTTGAATTCACACAATCATTGTCGCTCTATCCCTCTCTTGTCTCCGCTTTTCAGCCGCGTCATCCTCCCCCATTCTCCGCCTTACGTACTTGAATCCTTGTGCTTGTGCGTGTGTGTGTGAAAATCCGTGGACGTTGATTTTGTGAGTCTAAAATTACCCTATTTATTTTAAAACCATATGGGGAGGAGAGATTGCCCTGTTTGCTACTTCATTTGTGCTACATAGTCTGGTCCCCAGTCAGACATAAAATAACGCTAGAGCCCGGTATCATCCATCTGTTCTAAAATCCTCCCTTTGTCTTTCTTCCGTTCCACACACACGTACACACTCACATGTACAATGATTGGGAAATCCGCGCACGCTTGTGTGTCTTCAAATTATCCCTCTTTTCCTCCAAAAAAGAGAGTAGACAGCCATGTCGTCACGAAAAATCAATTTTTGAAATAGATTCCAATTAAATCTAATCCTCCAGAGCAACTCTGAAGCAAAGGAGTAAGGCTAGCCATCCCCTCTCCACTTTTGTGTATACTACATGACTACATGACCATATTACATACAGTATATAGGCATTATTAGGTATGTAGGACATAATCTCTTTGTGAAATGATTTTAGGCGAATTTTGAAACGTTTCAAATGGAGGTGGTCAGAAGTATTTGCCTTTTTCATCCTTCATCTCAATATCATACAAGTGGAGCAAGAGGGTGTACAGGCATAAAAATAAATTTAATTATGTTCCCTCTCTAAACTTTGTGGAGAGGGGGAGAAGGGGGAGGAAGGAATGGAATGGAAAATGAGATGAGATTTTGTATTGAGAGAATTCAATGATTTCAACCTCATTATATTTTATGTTGATGGAGGAAGCACATTTGATACTAAATGACTGTACTCATCTCTCTCTTTCACACACATCCTCTGGTTGTAATGAAAAGTCATGTGACTCATACTTCACATTTTTGGGAGGAAAGCATGTGTAGGAAAAAATTGATTTTCAATTCATTACTTCACTGTTTGAGTGGGGGCCTGACTGTATGTGACTCTATCCAGTAGGAACAAAGTTCAACAATTGTGAGAAAAATAAAATTCCCAGTAAAAATGTCCAAAAAATTGGATTGAAAGTGCGAACAAGAGTTGATGAGTTGGACACGTTGATTAAAAAAGGCAGACAACAAACGAGTGACCATTTATTTTTTTGAATATCCTTCACCTTGTCAAAAAACTTGGGAGACCTTTTCTGGACTGTCAGACACACATGCATACACACAACACACACAACCTGATAATTACATGGGGAGAGAGTGGGATGAGGTTCGTTTGTGGCTGTGAGAGAAAATAATAATTGTACATGTGTGTGTGTCTGATACGGAGAGAGTAGTTAATGGCAATAATTTTCTCGGCTGTCTGTATGTTATCAACTTGTGGAGAAAGAGTGAGGAGAAGGGGGAGACATAGGAGGAATGTAATTACGATTGGGTGTTTTCCCTTTCCACAGAAAATGTGAATGCCCTCAAAAAACGGTAGTATCCAGGATTCCCTTCACACAAATGTCTATAATACCCTCCCATTTTGTTATATACAGTATATATATACATAGAGCTTTCACCACTAAAAAGGAATTGTACGCACTGCTCTCTCTTAATACAATTTTCTCATTCACCCATCCTTGCTTATGGAAACCATGGCTTTCTTCGCACATACAACTTTCACCGTGCCATCATGTACAAAGCTTCGAACTCCAGTTTCATGTGTACGTATATGAGAGCATGTCTTTTTAGTGTGTAATTCAGACCCACAACCCACACACATACAGGAGAGGGGGGAGAGGACTTTGCCGACACAGCAGTGGAAGAGTTGCGTTGAATGACAAGGAAGGACAAGAGTGATGTGATGTAATACATATCAGGTGTCAGCCTCACTTACTCCGGCCATCATACAAGGAACAAATTTTGAGCTCATTCAATTAGTCCCCCTTCTCCCTGCATGGATTCCAGTTCCTCTTCTGGAAAATTGTTTCACGAAAGGATCATTGAAATAGAAGGTATAATGCAATATGTGTATATAATTTCAAAAAGTCATTCATGTACTTAGCCCTGGTCTCCGCTCTCCTCCACTCTACAACTGTGTGCTAAACCATGGACCAAAACCTCGGTTTCCCAAGGGAACTTCCCCAGATACACATCCTTTATAAAAAATGAGAGTGAGAGAGAGCAGACTGATTGATACTTTGTTCGGATAAAGTAATTAAATTCTGTACAACCCCGTTTAATTCATTATATTCATTCACACACACACAAACTATGGTAAGCGGCGACAGTGCTTCTCGTACTAGCTGTCATCCTTTCATCCATATTTTGGCATATGAAGAGGAAAAAGTTCCCTTGCATCCTGATGTAACATTTTGAATTTAGTTTTACTTTCCATCCAAGTGAAAGTTTGGCAGGGAATCCAATACTTTGTACAAATCTTCTATTTTTCAGACTTTTGTAGAGAAAAGAAAACATGAGGAAAGTAGTCAACGTTAATTTGATACTACTTAAACTGAGTAAGGAGGAGAAGGTCAAATGTCATTTTCCATAACCACTCTTACATTATGCACAAGAAACTGCACACACACACACACGATGATTTCATTCCAGTCTGTTGGAGAATGTGTAACGAGGTGGAGATGTACATGTGTGTGTGACACACACACAACTGCCTTGTGATGGTCGTTCTCCTTCCTTCTCTACTTCTGTTTTACATGTGATGGTGATGGTTGGGCTTGTAAAGGGAGTCATGATATTGATGATGACTTCCGGCTCTTACTCTTTTCCTCTCTGTCTCTCCCTACCTCAGTTTGTTCACCACTCTCATTATGTTAATCAATATTTTGGTGGAGCAGGGACAATTCCATGAAAATATAAATGGGGGCAAGTCATGGCTGGAGTGAAAGAGAGTGTGTGTGTGTTTGTAATCATATCGTGGCCAAACACACATACACGAGATAGCAACGTTAAATGTCAAAGACTTTTTGACTGGGCCTCTTCCCACGAGTCAAATAAAATACAGTTGACTACGGCCCCTTCAAATTACTCATTGACAGCCTTCCATAGCCATTATGTGTGTGCGTTTGTGGATATATAAATATCCCATGTGTGTGTCTGAATAATATATAAATTCCAATTTTTTTATAATACCCTCTTTTCCCCATTCCTTTTTCAAGTTCCCAAAATTTGGAAACTTATTGGCACTTTTGCGGATAAATGTTTTTATTAATTTTCCTCTACCCCTCTTTTCACACATGACACATGTGTGTGCTGAAAAATTCTTTTTCACATACGAAATCATCTATCCTTGTAAGAATATTGGAAAAGATGAAATGAACGAGTTATTTTCTCTCTCTCCATCTTTCTCCTCATTTAAAAAGACAAGACTGAAAGAGAGCGCCGGCATTTTCTCCCACACACACACACCCTCTTTCTATTTCTCCATATTGACGCATATGAAGAAATACTTGGTTCCATGGGCTTGAGTACATGATCGAGCATATGTACGCTTGTATCTTGATAGCAAATGTTAGGGAGAGAGGAGGTGAGGTTGAGAAAGTCAAAGTCAGCCACGCGTTCATCCTCTGTGTGTGTGTCCTCCTCTGTCTGTCTGCTCATATAGTTTAAGTCTACATGAATAATCAGCTCTCTTCCTCACAATGACGTTCCTTGTCAAACTTTCTCATAAGACCTCTGACTCTGATCGTTAGCTCTTGATAAGTGCTGCTTCTCTGCGTCTCTTCTGCTGCTTCTGCTGAGTACATATACACAAGTACCAAAGGAAATTATAACTTTCATATCTTTATACTCTTCATTTATCCTTTCATGTCTTGTCTCCTCCGCTTCCCCTATAAACGACATTCCATACACACACTCAGCACACACACAGCATGCACAGTCCATATGCATTTCCCCCTCCTCTCCCTCTTCTCTCCATTTATGCAGCCTACAAAAGAAGAAAGTACACACACATATACACACAATCCCCAGCACGATTTTGATATATCTCCCTTCACATTTGAACTTTACTTTTTTTCTTTTTCTCCCAGCTTCTTTTACACATACTAATATATATATATATGGATTTTGGATGAGAGGAGGCTAGAGCTGGATGCATATAAAGCATTTCTTCCTTGGTGGTTTATCAACCACTAAAATCCTCAGACGTTTTCTAACTTGGTTCTTAAGTCACGATCAAGAGGATTTCCTGTACACACACGCACACGCTCACTCTGAGTCCTAGCCACACTTGAAATGTTGAGTCCTCCTATCCGATATTATGTACCTTCTTCTTTTCTATATTTTTTTCTTTATAGTCCAGACGCTCATAATGAATTGGGATGTACATAATATAGCCAGTGGGCTTTCTCCGACTGTATCTAAAAAGTGAGGGGATAGAAAATACCCTCAGATATTTCTCTGGAAAAATACATTCCCAATGGTGTTGCAGCTTCTTCGTATGTGTGTGTGTCTGTGTGCTTGTCACAATCATAATCCTCGACAATAAGTCGACAATCTACTAGACTCCCTACTATATATATATATATATATAATACGTATGCGCAAAGTCAAAAAAAACTATCGTTTCATCATGGATCAGCAAACAATCCCAAGTCTTTATACCTTCTATTCTACTTTCTCTCACCCCCATTCTTTTACTTATATCACCTCTCTTTTCTTCTATCCTTCACTTTCTTTTTTATATTCTCCCTTTTTCCTCGCCTTTGACTTAATCTAATAAGAGAGTACAAAATTGCCTGTCTTCCCCCACTCCATCCCATCGCTCTCCGCCCTCCCCATGTTCTATTTGTGTGTTCCTTTGGATAAACTATGAAATTCCTTCTCTCCCTCTATCCTACAAACCAATCTCCTCCCCCATAAGGTCAGGCTATTGCTTCTTCGACTTTCACTTTGGTTTCGACCGAGAAATTAAAGGATGGAAAGTAACGGTCAAAATTCCACTTTCTTATCTACCCGTAACACACACACATAGAAAGTCAAGAGAAGGCAAAAGAGAGTCAGTCTAACGACCTATACATCCCATTTCCCCTCGTCTACTTCCTATAATGGAATCCTCGCTTTCTTCCAATTTTTCCTTCAAGAAAATCGAGATAAATTTTTCAATCTCTCAAATGCTAATTAAATAAACTGGATCTAAAAGAATTTCAGGGAAGGTTAAAATAAAAATTTCGTTTTTTACAAAACCTGTACAATACATCATCATGTCATTTACTTTCTCCGGCTGCTGTGATTTTACATACAAACTTTTGCTCATTTTTTTTAATTTTCAATGCCTTGACTAATTATTCGTAATTTGTCTCTCAGTGCAAATTCTGAAGAGTACTCAAAGTCCATTTTCGGAAATTGTTTAATTAAATTGAAGATATTTTAAAAAATTGTGGAGAGCTGACAAAATTGTGGATTCCGGTCATGGCCAATTAAATGGAGAAGGAGATGATAGAGGGTTGACCATGGGTGGTGAAGAGGAGGTAGGAAAAAAGAATGATGTGGCGTAGGAAAAAGAAGGAAATGACTAGTCGACGACTGTCATAAAGCTCAACTTAATTTGTTTCATCAGTGTGAGAGCTGTGGAGAGGATATGGGGAAAGAGTGCCTTGTCCTGTCTGTACCAGGGTGGTGTGACTTTCTTCACACACTACACACACATAGACCCGAAGGAGCATATTAAAGACAGACGGAGAGGTCGTAAAAGTAAGAGTAAACGGCTAGCTGAAAAACAGTCAATTTTCCCATGTGCAGTTTCTCCATTTTTTCAACGGACGCACACATCCTCTCTCCACACACATTGACTTTAGCCATATCTAAACTAGCTCAAGTCTCGTCACACATCCAGGAAAAACTTTAGGAGAATCCGAATCAGGAAATTAAAGAGAATCCTACAGAGTGTCCCAAGCCACATACAAACACGCAGACACATCCTATTCACCCCTTTTTATGTAAGGAGTGATGGTTTGTAGTGGCACAAAAATAGATAAAAAGAAGGGCATGGATTCATGGTCATTTAGCTCCACTTTACACAAAACTTTACTTTCACTTCGTGAGGAAGTGAGTGAGGGCAGGAAAGAGAGACAAATAGAAAATAAAAAATTGTCATTTTCTCCAACTCTTTTCCATGGACACTAACAACCCCATCACCCTGATTTCTCCATGCCATTGTAATAACAATGACAATCTGGACGGTCAATTGGTCATCGCGTGAGCTAATAAATAGGTTAAATGGAAGAGGAGGATGTGTGCGAAGAGAATAGAGGAAGAGGGAGTGTGTCGATATTTGACCAGGTACTTGAGTGAACCACGCAAAATGTTTCCTCCTCCTCTTCTTCCTCTGCTAAAAACCAAGTGAATAGTCAATTCCATTGTATGACCCAATTTTTTGAAAGTCTACCGACACAAACACACTTTTCTCTACTCTGAAACACAATGGATCCTGCGAATGTTGTAAAGAAAGTGATTTTGTAATGGTAATTTCAAAAAGGTGGTTTCAGCCAGGATAAATGTTATCACAAAAAGGTAGTAGAGGTAGGAAATGTCAGTGGATTTACTTGTACTATTCAATACAATCCGATTTACGGTCGTCCGTTTTCATGTATGTGCAGCAACATGATATAAACTAAGGCTCCGATCGGGACGGGACGAGGCAATATCCCGTCCCGAATAAATTTTGTCCCGTCCCGGTCCCGACGGGACGGGATTGGGACGTCCCGAAAACTTTTTGTTTAAAAATAGGAATGAGTTTAAAAAAAGATTGAAGGAACCGAAGGGGAAATATTCCGTCCTTCCAATACAATGACTTACAAAAATACACACACACACACTTGAAATAGGAATATATCACCTTTGATGAACATATTAACTGTTCTGCTTGTGTTTATATTATAAAAAAGGCACGAGTCGTGCCGCACAGTATGACTTAAAGTGCCTGACTGTTTTCGATCCTTGTACTTAAAAGCGTGTCTCTATCTGTTTGTGTGTGTGTGTCCATCCCAGTGTGTGTGTCAGGTTCACATTTTTAAAAATCTACATATTTCGGAATTTTATATTTATTAAACCCCAAATTCAATATCTCCTGCAAGGACGGGGTATTTATTACCTTC
>WJFB01001319.1:0-33485 GCA_009870185.1 Pygmarrhopalites habei | reverse complement strand
CGGAACGGGACAATCCCGTCCCGTCCCGAACCCGTCCCGAATCACGTGACCCTATGTTAAAGTATAGGATCGGGACAGAATTTTTCGGGACAATCCCGTCCCGTCCCGAACGGAGCCCTAGTTACCAGGTTCTTGACGTAACATTGCTGCGAACGCCAATCTTCTGATGCGAGAAGTGAGAGCCTCTCCCGCGAAACTGAATGCAAACAACTGGAAGAACATGGAAGTGCCTGGAGATGAACAAAATTGTTTTAATTGAGTAAACCACCACGATTCTGATAGTATAGTACAGTGAAAGTCGTCGAAACTTAGAAATTGACTTACCTGCCAAGAGACCTATCAATAAAAAGTAGATAGCGTAAGTATTTGCAGAATTTTGAGCCACGCTAAAAGGATCTTCTGTTCCACCCTTAGTATCCTGTAACGCCAAAACACCGAGAAAGTCTCCAAAAATAATCGCATAAAGTGGTAAAGAACATCCTTGAATAACCTGTAATGAATTTTGATTGGGCAAAGGATTATTTAATTAGTAAACACGAGAACACAACATGGCTAAGAAGACGAATGAGGAAAATATTGATAATAAATTACCGAACAGACAAAACCAAGAACCATCCATTTTAATTCAGGCATATTCATTTTAAGCAGTCGTCTTATTGGTGCCTGTTTGGACAATTCTTTTTCCTAGTTTCGGTAGAAAAGAAATTGAATTAGCTAATGTATTCATTATCCAATGGGTATTTATTCACTCAGTATGCCACCGAAGCCACGTATCAAAACTTACAGAAAGAGAGTCTTCAGACAATACTGGAACAATTTCTCCAACTTCATCCTCCACATTACCAATACTCTTCCTTGTTGAAATACGTCTGTGGGTCGTTTCCACTTCATCTACATCATCATCAGCTTCTTCGTCCACATCATCTCGGGCAGCAGCATTCATTTGAGAAGTGACCAATTGATAGTAGAGACCTTTCAATTCCAATAGCTCTTTATGTGTCCCTTTCTCAGCAACTTGTCCGTCATTGATAGATACGACTACATCCGCCGATCTTATTGTAGATAACCTGTGAGCAACAATCAGGGTTGTTCGACCTTGCCGTGCCCGATCTAAGGCTCTTTGTACAACTGACTCACTTTCAGTGTCCAGTGCCGATGTCGCTATTTATATAATATAACCATATATACTTTTAATGATTTGTTTGTCAAAGAAATCAAAGTAAAAAATATATAAAAGTCGCGCATTAGTACCTTCATCTAGCAGTAAGATAGAAGGATTCCTCACCAACTAGAAAATAGACAAATTAACGCTGAAAATTGTACTAATTACATTCTGAAAAATAAGTTCTATTAGAGATATTCTATGTATGTATAAAATAGTGGTATACCGCTCTTGCGATTGCAATACGTTGTTTCTGGCCACCGCTAAGTTGTGCTCCTCTGTCTCCGACCAATGTGCCGTATCCATTTGGAAGTTTTGATATAAAATTATAAGCATTTGCTTGTCTACAAGCCTCTTCAATCTCCTTTTGAGTAACACCATCCCGGCCATACCGAATATTCTCCTCTGTAAATAAGAAAAAAGTTGTCTACAAAACTAAATCCTAGAAAAAATCTTGAACACTTATGTCAACTAAACTCTGCAGTAAAAAGCTTGCCTATGGTTGTATTAAAAAGTATTGGTTCCTGAGACACAAGTCCAATTTGATTTCTCAGCCATCCCAAATGTAAATCTTTTATACTAGTTCCGTCCAATGAAATCTGTCACAAGAAATTACAAGAAAGATCTTTAGTTGCAAATTAATAATGAACAAGAAAGAAGATCACTGAAAATTATATCGTATATAGCATACATTTCCGCCCTGTGGGTCGTAAAATCTTTGAAGTAATTGAAGACAGGTTGATTTTCCACAACCACTGTGTCCGACCAATGCCACAGTTTGACCGGGTTCCACAGTCAGTTGTAAATTATTTAATACCTGAAATCAAAACGAAATCATAAGAGTTATTTCGTGCTTGAATGCGTGGAATAAAATTATGAGAACAACTTGTAGCTTACTTGGACTTCTGCACGGGAAGGGTATGAAAAACTGACACCATCAAATTTAATTTTGCCACTGGCTTTGCCTTGAGGTTTCAATCCAGATTCGGAATAACTATCAATTTCAGGTGTTCTGTCAATGACAGAATATATCACAGCTGCTGCCCCTCTACCAACAGCAAAAGCTTTACAAAAAGGAAAAGAAAACACTGTGACTAAGGTGAGTTCAAAAAGAGTTTCTTCTGGAGCACTATAATTACTTAACACCTCACCTTCAAAGTAAGAAGCGGATTGACCAATATTAAATGCACCCATCAAAACACTGAAGAAAACAACAATCATGTTTTCTGCTGTGTAGTCTGGCCGCCGTAGATTTATCGGTATATGACACAACTCTTTCGTTCCTTCTATAATTAATTTGGTGCCGTACCTACAGTAAAAACAGAGTAATAATATTTTCTTAGTCATACACAATTTAGCTAAAATAAGACGACAGGTTGATTTATACTTACCAAAATGCAAGGGCATAAGATGCATACATGATTAACCTAAAAGTATAACACACAACAATCATTAATTACACATCTGGCAAGATATTAATTACATCTCTGAGTCAGTAAGAACAATAAGTCTGGACAAAATTTTTACCAAATCAGTCCCATGCCAAAGCCCGACACGGCTCCCCGCTTCTTTCCTGCAGTTTCTGCAAATTTGAGACCCACATCATAGCGTTGAATCTCCTTCTCTTGTCCACTGAATGCCATCACAGTGCGCACATTTGTTATGGCTGAAACATAAATTGAGTTGTCATTTTCTGAATTAAAAGACAAAGCTGAGATTTTTTCATCCATTGTCGTTGTTATTAATACCTTCCTCCGCCACTGTTCCTGCCTTGGCATATGCATTTTGTTCCGTAGCAGCCAACTTTGACTGAATAGTAGTCACTAAATCATAAATAGATAACAATTATGACTTAACATTTTTATACAAAATATACTACTGAGAGTAGGATTGTATTTTGACCCACCGACGCCGGCGGATATGGCTAATGCAGGAGCACTTGAGAGGACAACTAATGTGAGGAGCCAGCCGTGCCAAAAAGCATTTCCCAACGACAAGAGACTAGTTGACATGAAGAATATACAAAGCCCAACTTTCTCCCCTGTAGCTTCTTGTACTTTCATCGCATCTCTAAGAAGACAAATCAAAGGAATTTTACAATTCACTACTCCTTACTTCCAGTTTTTTACAATCCTTCCCAATTTGTAAAGTCAAACAAACTTACTCTGCAATCCTGGACACAAAGTTTCGATCTTGATTTGTATCATACCAACCAATATTTTGTCTCAACAAAGCTTTTAAATAATTTTGACGAAGACGGTAAACCTGTGTAATCATGAATGATTAACTAAGTAGGTCTTTTTGTGAGCATTAGTGTAACTATGTATAATGAGTCATAATGACAATATTGAAACTTTTACTCACGAGCGACTCGGACACTCTGTTAAAACATGTGATGAAAAAATATCCAACCAAAAGTTGTCCAGCCCCTAGAAAGCATTGAATCATGGCTAACTCTCCAAGAGTGTCCAGAAACTCCTCCTTCGATGTTGTTTCCGGGATACTGGTCGTGGTTATTTGTGTTGTTGCGTCGCTGTGAAATGTCAAATATATTCTGGGGTCATACATTTTTCACCATTCCGTACAAGCACACTACATACGTAATGACCTTTCTCATGCATATCATATACCAATGTTCAAGATTCATGCATAAACACATGTCAACATGATTCATTAATGATGAAGAATTGAAGACCTTTCGTACTACCAACCAAAACGGTATTTTTGCTCTACAATATCAAATTAGACTAGACTAGGGACAATTTAAATATTGGTTTATACCATTGTAGGTTACAATTTGTAGCATTAGTGATGTGCCTTCATATTAGTAAATTACATATTAGAATTAGATAGAATGTGGGAAGTAGCGCCCAGTGTGTAATAAAAAATGAGTAATTGGTTCTGGTTCTCATTAGTTATTAATCTATAAGACGAGACTAGACGTGATAATATGCAAAACTAAATGCCTAATCAGTGTCTGCATACTTATTGTACAGTCTGTATGTGCTGGTAACATGGTGTCATATAAGCATATCAAATCCCAATCGTCCTTCACCTTCAATTACCAAACGTTTGCATTGTTCATCAGTGCGTTTCTATGATAGTAAGTAGTACAAGTCTTGAACTCCACATTGGACTGGAGTGAGTTTGCTATTCTAAATCTATTCTACATCCGTGTTTTAAATTTATGACAAACACACGTCATGATTCTTGCATCATGTTGGGCTTCA
Organism: Pygmarrhopalites habei; assembly: GCA_009870185.1. Classification (NCBI taxonomy): domain Eukaryota; kingdom Metazoa; phylum Arthropoda; class Collembola; order Symphypleona; family Arrhopalitidae; genus Pygmarrhopalites; species Pygmarrhopalites habei. The sequence goes on along the minus strand of WJFB01001319.1, from coordinate 29,093 downwards.
AAACTCTTTATCTTATCACAAATATTTTACTACGAGTGTATACCATATCTCTTAAGCCCGTTTTAATCGTCTTTGAATGTTATAATTCAATTTCCATCTGAATAAAAAAAATGTACAAGTTTCTCTCTCATACAAATCTTCTCTTTCTACGGATACAAAGAGAGGTTACCTAACGTCATTATAAGAACAACAACAGAGTTGTAATAATTGAAGAAATGACGAATTAATTAAGTACAAGGTAAAAACCAAGTGTAAATTACACTGTGTAATTGAAAGGCTTACGGGTTTGTGAAGGAGCAGGGATCGATGCCAGTACCACCTTGAACCATCTTGTCGGTGATTTTTCCAAAAAGGATAACCATTCCTACAAGAAAATAGTTTATATCGAGTTATTACTCATCCGTATCAGACATCATCGCATCCAACAGTACAATTTAGAAAAAGATGTGTAATTAACCTGGCATTGTTATTCCTGAAGCTGCTGCACAAAGTACCCCGAGGAATAATAATATTTTATCGAGGGTAGAAGCATACCTAAACTGTATCAATTACAAAAAGTTAAATTATTATATAAACGAGGAAAATGAGTCAATCTTGTACTTATGTAAGATTTCTTACAAGGTGCATGCCCTACATTTAGTGCAAAATAATTATTAAATAATAACCCAATTTTCATGAGTATTATTATTACCAACTGCAAGTATGGTACAGGTGGAATAGTTGGTTCCAAATCCTTCTTTTTATCCTTCTTTTTCCCTTCATCATCCTTACCAGGTTTCTCACTGTAAAATAACACATGCATTTAACTTTACATGAAATACACTATGAAGCAAATAAACTAAGTACTAATATACCAATCAAAGACTCGTATTTACATATTTGATAATACGCAAATGGATTAGGAATAATTCAACTCAACTTTATGTATACTTATGATATGTCAAATATTTACAGGGATAAGGATGACCCTTGACTCAGCAGAAACAAATTTTTGACTTACCTATTTTGAACCTTTTCCTTGTCCTTGTCCGTGACTTTGCTCCCTTTGCTGCCCATTATGCGTCCACGTGGTTGTTCCGGTCAATTAAGTAATTAGGAAAATCACAGGGATCTTGTTGTCATTTTACAGGTCAAATGTGTTGTGTATTGAAGTTTCACTGTGCTACTACTTTTTACAAAAAAAAAGAAATAAACACTAAAATCACTTTTACAACACAGAAAAATTCAAAATTTCAGGGACAAGAGACGCAACGTCCTCCTGAACGAGACACAAAATCCGTTTTTGTGTGGAAAACGTGAATGTCCATTCGGTTCAATCAGGCGTCAGTCTGATGATACATGTGAATAATTTATACACAGAGATAAGAGGTACTGTATAACGACAATCTTTTTGTTGTAGAAAGAATTCCCATTTGAATATTAATGATATTCAAAAGCTTAATCAGTTGTGGTGGTAATACTATACTGATGTGATCGTTGAAGGACCGGGCTTGTAATTTTTGTGCAACCTTTTTAATTATTCGTATTTAACTGTGCGGTGCATGCACAAAGACACAGCGACTGTTCTTATCTCTTCTTCTCATTATAATCTTTGGTTAAAATACTTGTAGGTGTATAAAGCAGGGAGGATAGTGACAAGCTGCAAGTACACGATGATTTTCCATACTTTTAACTTCTAGGTATTCGTGTTCTCTAGAATATATGTTCTTTTTATTTGTACTACTCGGGATATCTCCCTTTCCCCTGGTGCTCTTGACCATGGTCTTGAAAAGGCAGAGTTTGCAGTTTTGCGTGTATGCACAATCAATATATTGATGAGTTTAAAGGGAACAGGTAACAAAATAATAATACTAATATTTTTGCACTGACAGTGCTAGACCATCCTCAACTTCATGGTCAACTTTCAGACGTGTTGTAATAAACCCCGTCATATGATGTCGGATAGATAAAGTAATCAAAATAGCTCTCACTAGTCCAGTTAATCACACGGTTATTATACAGCAGGTAGATTAGACTGATTTTCCCCTGCTCCTTTTTTCCAACGGCAAGCTTGTCGTCTTTCAGTTTTTTTGTGTGAGGCATCCTAAAGGGGAAAAAGTCTAAAATAGAGCACATGGGACACATGATGGTACTGTGTTTTCTATCTGTCAGTGTTCTATCTCTGTGTGATGGAACAATATGTTCTGAACTAGGTCGATGGGATCGAAGCCAATTGCCCACACACACACGCCTTCAAATGTCATTTTGAACCCATACTGTTTTTGCATATTTAATCTTATTTTGTCCAAGTTCATGTGTCTTGTCCTAGTAAGTATATTATGCCCAGCACTGTATGAACAGACTTTATATTTCACCTGCAGAGACTAGAGACGATTTTTGACAGCAATCCAAAATGGAAAAATTGTCATTTCTTGGACAACTGTATGAATGACAATCAGAATTTGGTCGATAGTAGGTCTATTACTACGAACATTTTCTGATAAATAAAAAAATTAGAATCATGAATAGTCAAATGATTTGACTCAAATCAGTAAAATAATCACTGAATACAAACTGCAATGACTCCATTGTAGCCAAGGACTCGTTTGTTAAATGGGGTAAAGTGGAGACCCCGGGATAAAAAAATCATATTTTCGACATTAGAGAAATCTTAGTTTAATTCAAACAAGTGTTTGTTTGAAAAACTTGATTGGAGTAAATGTAGGATAGATTCAAGGTAATTCACAATACTATATTTTTAAGGAGTTGAAGAATTTTAATTACTTTTTTCTTTTGGTTTGAAACCTTTACAGCTTCCTGAAGTTTGAAATCAAAATGAAGACGGAAGGAGGTGGTAAATATCAGGGTGAGTTGGATAATGTTTTTCTATTTAGTTAAACTGCTTAGCTGACTAAAAACATATAATAATAATAAAAAATTATACATGATGAAATATTTGTTTGTTTGCAGTGAAGCTAGTTCCAGCTAATTGTCACAGAACAGAAACAATTGTGGATATAATCTCGGCCTTGGACCATCTTAATTTGATCACAAATGAGATATTTCAATCGATAAAGGAAAAAATTTCTAGACAGCAAAATCAAGTTTCAGCATGTAAGATTATTACTTTTGATTACCGTTAAGTCTCTACATATTACTGTCCATGGTAAAGAATTGTAGAAAAAAAGTTTTAAAATTAATTTTTGTTTTTGACGTTTTTGTATCATCCATTTCTGATTTTACAGTAGCTGAAAGGGTTACAGGTAAACGCATAATAATATCTGTTTAGTCTTTAATATTTTATATGAAGTTGGACTATTTTTCCTTGAACACAGTCACTTAATCATTAACTTGAATGTTACAGTCACCGCAGCACAAGTAGAACAATTGAAGTCATCACAAAAAGGGGTTAGAATTATGTCAGCTGCAAAATATCCATCAACTTATCCTGAAGACGAAACAAAAGGAGCTTTGAGTGTGACTTTTCCAACATTAAGGATACGACCGATTCCTCCTCAAGGCAGTTTAATTAGCGTTGAAACATTAGAAATGTTACAACGTCAAAACAACTTGACATCCCCTGTGACAAATCCATCAGAGCTTTTGCAATTTTATCATGTTCGGGACGTCAATGCTGCCAATGCCAATATCGATCGTGTTGAAAATTTATACGAAACTGGACTTGGAAATCCTCCAGAAAATTTGAATACAGCAGATTCTTTTCTACTTTTTAATACAGCTCTTAATCCGTAAGCTATTTTTTTCAAAACTACAACTAACTTGTACACAAATTTTTTGTTCATATCGTCCTTGTTCCATATCTCACAAGTGTTGTTTTGTGTGTGTTGCAGTTATCAAAACTACAGGGTCATTGAGAAGAGTTCCAAGAAAAGTTTAAGCAATAAAATGTCTAGAAAGGTAGAAACTGTGGAAGAGTTACCAAAAGTTGGACAAGATGAAAAGGAACCAGAAGGTGATGACTTTTATTACTACCCAACTTCCCTTGATATTCCGGATATAGATGTTCCAGATTTATTACCAGATTTACCAGGTTAAAAATAATTATCTTGACTATAAAACCTTTTGCCCCATTTTCCTCCCAGTTCCAATTGTTTACTAAATTTTTTTTCTTTTTGAAACAAAATATATACAGGTATTGCAGACTCTTTTAGTTTGACAGGAGGACAGACTTTGGATTTTATTTATCCAAAACCTACATCCCAACGGCCTACCACTACTACGACTACGACTAGTACTGTCGCCTCTAATGTGCCACCACCACCTCCGTTACCACCACCAACAATTACTAATGATGTCATTTCAGCTTCTATAGTAATACCGTCCATTCCTGTGTCTGTCAACAAACCTTTGTCAGAAGTTGACAATAAAATACCAATGATTTCCAATCCTCCCGTTACGAATGCTCCACCACCCCCACCTCCTCCTCCTCCTCCACCACCACCTCCCCCAACAATAAATTTACCATCTAGTGATGGAGAAGATGAAAAGAAAAAAGCAGAGCCCAAGAAACAATTACCACCTCCAACAATGGATGTTCGATCTTCACTCATGGCTGCTATTCGTGATGCCGGAGGTACAGGCAAACTTCGGTCTGCCAAAGATAGAAAGTATGAAGCAAAAAAGAAGAAACAGGAAGAGAAAGAAAAGAAGGATACTGCAGCTGAGGGAAATGATTTGATGGCTGATTTGAAAAATTCTTTGGCAATGAGACGCAGGGTAATATTTTCCACTTAAATATCCTTCATTTAAAAATTAATATGTTGTAATATAATGAAAACCCTGTGATTGGATTTTGATTGTTTTTATAATTTCTATTTGTATTACTTATTACAATACCTAGGGTATATCGGGAATGAATAACGGAAACAGACAAGCTGGACTGGGTGACATTATGAACAAATTGGCAGCAACTATTCCTGCACTAGAAGACTCACATGAGGAAGTGGCTGGGGGCTCAGTTTCTGACGATGATGATTGGGACAGTTGAACGTCATTTTTTAAATGATTTTTTTGTGTAATGTCAAGTGATTATATGAGATTTTTTATCATTCCATAATCATTGTCTATTACTCAGCGCTGTGATTTTTTATTTATTCATCTAAAATATATTATCGTATATATATCAAAGTTGAATAAAGCTGGGACTACATTCACAGTACTGCTAATATGACAAACTATTTTAATTTCACAGTTTTAATCTTTCGTTGAAGGATTCAACATTGATATTCTACGACATACTATCTTATAATTGAAAGGAAAAGTATGTAACGTTCATTGGATTCGTTCCTTCCAAATTTTACTCGTATGCTTTTTTTCAAGTAAATACTTGTAATGAAACAATTACGCCATGCATGTCGTTATGCATCAAATTTTGTTATAAGTATTTACACTGAGACAATAAAAACTTAAATTTTAATCAGAAAACAATGAGATGACAATAAGCCTTCAAATCGAAGGATGATCCTTATTAGGAAGTGGATGTTATGCTAATTTGTCGTAGGTAGAGGAAGCAGCCTAAATATTAATCTTATTACAGTATATACCTAGTGAAGTAATAACAATACAATGACCTGAGTAAAGCATATAATATTGTATTAGTTCACACGGTACAACAATTTATAGGTACATACTTATAATAACAACTCTGTTGCCTGCAGCACAATTGGATGTTACAAGGAACGTACAAACCTCAATTAGGTGTTACTTCTTCTTATCAAGCTACATAATAATAATAATAACGAAAGGAGAATAATGTGGCACAATCCCCAAGACACCCATTAACAAATTCATAATAAGATTTCGATTTCTCATCATCCATTACATAAGCGTACTGCTATGTATGTATCTATACTGTGTGACTTTTTTTTCTTCGACGTTTGTACTGTACAGCTTTTCAAGAAATGAATTCACAAATAATGAGTCACTCTCCGTAATTGACCAATTGCTTATTTTTCGTACACATTATAATTTTTTAGTACAGTCGACTTGAACTAATAATTTTATTGGATGCCAATTATGTCACAAATTTCCAGAAAGCCCTAACATTTTATTACATTCTGAGAAACAATTACAACTGTACATGTGACTGTAGGAACCTCTCGTTGTACGTGGTATTATATACAAATAATTGTGAATGAATTCACAAATAAAGTATACTACAGTGTGAAAAATGTCTTGAGAAAATAACTCGATGGGAGTAGTAATTTAAGATAAGGATCAGGGAGAGATTCATAAGATTATGTGGTGGGGAGCACTGAATGTGTAGGAATGCCCCTTCCAATCCTCATTTGAAAACAACTCATTCACATCAGCGTTTCAGTGACAGTTGGATAACAACAACAAGCATTTGTGTGAGGGACATACAATGAAAATCACAATTCGTACTCAGCTTCTGTCTAGGGAAGATGGAAGGAAATTGAGAGTGTCTTGATTAATTTTTGTACTATTCCAGTGGCCCACCTTCAGTGCCCAAACTGAGTGGGTTAAACAATGTGGATTTTTAGAACACGCAATGTTTTAATTTGTCAATTTTTTCCATGTCCGCACATTGTGTTAATTTTTGTGATTTATTTTGTGAGCTCGGGATGGATGGATTCAGTGTACGGGATCACACAGTTCAATTCGGGTAGTAGGAAAACTGATGTGGACGGGGATACAGAACAACGCAGTGGTCGTCTAATTAGTAGTAGTAAAAGTTGTAAATGTATGGAATACTGGGATTGTGCCACAAGACGGGGTCATCCTTACTCATACTGTGGTATTTCAGACACCGAAGTGTGTTGTTTTATTGATGAGAATGAGGTAACAGGTCATATCATATTCAGCCTTTTACTGTCATATTTTTGATTTAATAATATAAAGAGTCTTTATTAAAGACAAAAAATATAATATATAAGTATAATATACAGACAAAAAAGCGTGAAAACAAGCCTCCAAAGACTCTTTTGACCCCACTGAGTTCCTTAACAACAACTATATCTCCTCCGATTGCCCTTCCTCAAATCCTGAATGGAAATCGGAGTTTGAGGATAAAAAGTCAAAGTAGACGAAGACCACAATTGACTTCGGCTAGAGTGAGTTCATTCGGGGAATGTGGGAAACAAAAGATGGACTCTAATTTGGACAATGTCGCACAATTCATGGAATGGCCTTGGCATGTAAGGGACTCATAATAATAATATTAATGTGATGATGAATTTCCATTTGAGATATATTTAAGAAAAATCTAATGGAATGAATTTTAATATTATTATTCAGGTGGCTATATTGGAGACTGTGGATGATATTTATATCTGCGGAGGTAGTTTAATTTCCCCAAATCGAGTTCTCACTGCTGCCCATTGTATTGGTAATGTTGTGTATGACTCTTTTCTGTAACAAGAGTAAGAATACAATTGATAAGTTTCTTCCTTTTTAAAATGTACTAGCTTCATACGTTACAAAGGAGTCAAAGACAAGACTTAAAATAAGGGCTGGGGAGTATGATGTGTCAACAACTTCAGAGACATTACCACATATCGAAGTACTGGTCAATATGGTTGCTTTGCATCCACAATTTAATAATGCAACGTAAGAATATTAATATTTTTTAAAAGAATTTTATGTTGGGATACAGATATAAAAATGAAAAAATTACGATTGAATTTCAGATTGGAAAACGATATTGGGATTTTGGGATTGAGTAGAGATGTGAAATTTGCAGATAATATTCAACCTGTATGTCTACCTGGACATTTAGACAGACCCAAAGTGTCAAAAGTACGTCGGTGTGTGGTGACTGGATGGGGTCGACTCAATGAAAATACTCCACATTCGGTTGTCTTGAAAGAAATTGTAGTGCCCGTATGGGAGGCTGCTGACTGTGAAGCGAGATTAAGGACAACTTTTGGTCCAAATTTCAAGTTGCCTCCTACTTCTGTTTGTGCTGGGGACTTAAAGAGAGATGCTTGTGATGTAAGTATTGTTTTTGTTGATTAATATAAAGTAAAAGTTGATGTTATAAGGTTATAACGTCATTTTTATTTTTGTTTAATGTCATGAAGGGTGATGGAGGTGGTCCATTGGTTTGTTGGTCAAAAGTTGGGTCAAAAGGAAAATGGATCCAAGAGGGTATTGTATCTTATGGGATAGGTAAATGTCTTTGCTTAACAATTTACAATTGTCAATTTGTATATGTTAAATAGTGAATGAAGATTATGACATAATTGTAAACGTTTATTATACAGGATGTGGGAGAAGAGAAAGTCCTGGGATTTACACAAAGGTCTCTTGGTTCATTAATTGGATAGATGCATTTTTACACAGTGGTGTTGTATCGGAATCAATCAAATGAAATATTAATAAAATGTATCTTGTGTAATTTTATTGAATAAAATGTACCACATGGCGTCTGGAGAGACAAAGACTTTACTTTTTTACGTAGAAAAATGATTGCAGCATATAATGTCATATGCAGATATCCTTGCATAGTAGCGGGTTGTCAAAATTCTGAAAAATTCTGAAAAAATTTCTTTCATAATTTATGATGGCAGCAGCAATTAGGGTTCGATTTGCACCTAGTCCAACAGGTAAGAAAGTATAGACATTGGGGAATTTGTTTTTTGAATATGCTGTCTCGTAATTATAACGGAAAAAGATATTTTTCTAATATAGGAAACCTTCATTTGGGAGGCTTCAGAACAGCACTCTTGAACTACCTTTTTGCAAAGAAAAATAATGGGAAATTCATACTACGAATCGAAGACACGGATCAAAGTCGCATAGTTCCTGGTGCTGCTTCACAGTTAGAGGTCCGTGGTAATTTTATGACGAAATTCGTAACGTAATACTTGAGAGAAGTAAATAGTTTGCTTGGTTAAATTTTTAGGATGACTTGAAATGGTTGGGAATCAAAGTGGATGAGAGCCCAACTTGCGGGGGAAGTCATGGCCCTTACGTCCAATCAGAAAGATTACATTTCTACAATGATCATATTAAGAAATTGATCGAATCTTCCTCGGCCTACGAGTGGTAAGTTACTTGGCACAAAACACCTCATGATTAACTTTAACTAATATCTGTAAATTTTTTTTTGTATTCATGCGACTCTTTCAACTAACAACCTAGCTTCTGCACTCCAAAGAGATTAGACTTGCTGCGAAAGGAGGCTGTAAGGATGAATGCTGCTCCAGGTTATGACAATAAATGTAGAGACCTTACGAGAAATGAAGTTATTGCAAAAAAGGCAGCTGGAGAAAGCCATGTAATTCGATTTAAAGTAAGTTGCATACACATAGTACATTTTAAAAGTGCAATCATACCTGGTAATGTTGCTACAACCTACAACGTAGAGTTGATTGTGACTGAATAGGTTGACCCAAATCCTGTGGAGGTCAATGACATGTTGTTTGGCAAAGTACAGTTAACTGACAAAATTGATCCGGTTATTATAAAAAGCGATGGATTCCCCACCTACCACTATGCCAATATTGTTGATGATCATCTCATGGAAATTTCACATGTGCTTAGAGGAGTTGAATGGCAAAGTTCAACTGGGTTGCATTTACAAATGTATCGGTAAGAATTTTTTCCCATATACAAAATAACTACAAAGTTTTTGGAAACAGGCATTTGAACTTTGATTTAATTTTAAGTTTTCTTCTCACAGGGCTTTTAAATGGAAACCACCATCAATTGGACATTTGTGCGTTCTTTTAAATAATGACGGCACAAAATTCAGTAAACGGCAGGCTGACCTATCCATCAAATATTACAGAGAGCAGCGGCAATACCCTATCTGTTTAGTTAACTTTGTCACTAAATCAGGTGGATGCTTTCACTATACTCTGGACAAACTGTTTACAATGGAAGAACTTGTAGATCAGGCAAGTGACGGAATATAAAAATATATGAGTTGATTCATTCATTTTGTAGCGTTTTAATAACACATTTTTTATTTCAATGAATTTTTGACGACATTTCAGTTTGACATCACCAAATTGAATACTAATTCTGTTCGACTGGATTTTAATTACCTTCATGAATTAAATCGGACACATATTCAAAACCAGATAGATGGAAATTTTGATGGATTAATAAAGGAGTTACAAGAATTTCATCCAAATGAAAGTGAAGATTACCTGAGAAAAATATTATTATGGTCCAAGTCAAGAATAAGTTCTTTAAAAGATTTAGACGAGATGACTTATTTGTGGAAGAATCCAGAAAGTGCTAATCGGTCATATAGTACTCCGAAAGAAGTACTTGTGTCATTTGCAACATCAAATGTACAGAATGTTGACGAATTTGCTAAGGCTCATAATGTAAATCCCAGAAAATTCATGAATGATCTTCGTCTGATATTATGCGGTTTGGAGGTAAATAAGTTGCTCTACTTTTCAACATGTTTTAAAAGGAGTTTGTACATAACTCACTACGAGAAACTAATCACTCATCTTTTTTTCAATAAAATTTTACAGAAGGGACCACCAATAAATGAATTATTACATATATTAGGACCGGAAGAAGTCAAGTCTAGGTGTGAAAGTGTTGTCAATAAAATGTAGGACAACGATGCTGCCATATGATAGATAGTAATTTCAATACATACATAGTTGTATGTGTATTTCAACTACATAGTACTTGTTTTTCCTTTTTTGATAATTGTTTGTATAGAAACTACTTACGAATCAGTTTGTAATAAATACTTGCAGTTTTATAAACAGTTGTGAATGATTGCGTAGTATTAGATAACGTGGAAAATATTTCTTTATTTTAAGTATTATTTTGAAAGTTTCCAGTAATTATCATATACAATATTAATATTATAGGTAACAGGTAAAAGGTATCATGTATACGCGTTTATATAATCAATTTCGTAAAAAATGTTAGACACAAGACATGCTGTACCCCAGTAGGTACATATTAATAAGCGAGACGTTATTATAGGTTAGTTTTAAAATGAAAAAAGACTAGGCGATAGATAGCTCAGAGGGGTTTAATTAATTATTGTGCATCATGCTTAAAAATAGCAAAGATGCCAAAACGAAGGGAAATTATCTCCAGGATGATCCGGCTAAATGGAGATGATGATGATGATCGTTATTAACAATATTATTATAACGACCCAATATCCTAAAAACCAGATTTAAAAAAAATTGTTTGTAACAAAAATTGAGAACCTGTGCAGAGTGAGTATTAAATACATTTTATATAAAAATATTTATTTTATGACCCTTACCACAAGTTTTGTCCTTCCTGTCTATAGTCCGTACGCGAGTGGTTTCTAAAATATTTTTTTTTTGAAAACATGCCGTTATTTGATTTGTAATATTTACAAATTACACGTAACTTATTCAACTCCATTTACATAAATGTTTGTTTTGTTTCTTGACGAATACTCTTACCTCCTACTAATCGATTTCTTGTACGATCAACGTGATCTGTTATATCTTCAATCAATTCATTTTGATAATCGACTTCGGAACCAATAACTGTTGCTACATTCTTTTGACGGGAAATTATTTCTGAAAGGAAAAAAAAATTCATTACATTAGTTTAAAATTCTTTGACAGCTATCAGCTTAGTAATTTATAAATAACACAAATTGATTACTAACCTGAAAGAGCTTCTAAACCTCGATCTTGTTCTACAGTAAAGAAAATAGTTGATTGTCAATTTAAAAATACATGTATGTCAAAAATACACAAAGTTACGGTAAACTTTACAGTGTAAAGTGCAGTCTTACGTTCCAAAATCTGATACTGTTGTTGCCTTAACTGTGGTACGGAATATGGTTTTGTGTCATCAGACTCATCGTCGTCCGAAGTTGACCCTGTGTGTCCCCAACCAGTAGACCCCATATCATCAATTCCACGACCCAGTAATGCATTCCTATTAGCTTGTGAATTCGGGACAGGATTATAGGCCATTGTCTGAAATAATTTGAACACCACCAACACCTACGAACGCTCAAGGTCCTGAAAACTTTTCCCTAATTCTGAACAATAGTAAATAATTTCAATAAGGTTGAAAATTCCTCTTTCAACTTTTTTTCAAAATCATGTGGATTTCAACTAAAACCACGCTCCGAATTGCCAAAGCGAATAATTCAGTAAGGTACACTGCTCCACTTTCGGAGATTCGTTTCTAATTTCTTTTGTCTCCATTTACTAAAATATTTGTAGTAGTAATTTTTGAAGCTTCATTTTAATCTTTTGGATTTGAAGAAATGGAGAAAATGGATCATCTTGTGGGCCTTGGAACTTTCAACCTCAAGCCAAAAACTTAGATAAGTGCCCAACCAAAACGGCGAACATGGTCAGAATGACAGTATCATAATTTATATTTTCACCATGTGGATTGGCTGTACTGTTAATTAGCATAAAGGTTAGAATGAAGCTTCAAAATTACTACTACAATGTTGTAGTAAATGGAGACGAAAAAAATTGAAAACGAAGCTCCAAAAAATGGAGCATTGTACCTTACTGCATATGTAAGCATATTGTGAATTTTAGTATTTTTTGCACACTAATGATGGTTAACTAGAAGGTCGCTGTTTTCTTCTTTTGTGTGCTGATTTCCTATCTCCCTGTCATATGTGATTTTAACAGGTTTGTGTGGAATATTTCCTGGGTGGTGAGTAAGTTTTAACTCACAAAGTTAGCCAAAGTACTTTTAAGTACGGCTGAACAGTTGCACAATCGAACAACAATGAGTAGTAATTCTTCAACACCTAGTGCTAATGATGGAGCTTCTTCAAGTAATCATTTTTCTATTTTATACCAGATATTGATTCATTTTTTACATTTTACGTCGTACTTTTGTCTCCATTACATTCCTATGTAATTGAAAGGTTTAATTATGTTTACTATGGTTGACGATGAATCATCATGGGTTTTTTGCTAATTTCCAGGTTCAACAATTCCTCCCGAGTTATCTCCAGACACTCGTCTCTTTCTACACTCTACATTAGTACAAGGTGGTAAGTAAACTTTTTTGTTTGTCATTTGATTTATTTGGCCAATAAATAAGAAACAGATTGAAGGAAAGGTCAGTTCATATTTGTCAAAATAAATTATTCTAGGATAATTTGATGCAGTACTAAAATATTCACAAAATTATAATATCCTTTGTTACTAATATAATTTACTTTCACATGTTATAAAATTAATTCTAATTATTTCTCTGAATGTTTTTCTCAACAGTTGCTGGAGCTTTCGTTTGGGCTGCATTAATTATTACTTGCCATCAAATCTATCAACATTTAAGGTTGGAATAAAAAATTTCTGCTATCTCTCTCTTAAAAATGTTTTTACTACAAAGAAGAACATTCAATAATTTATGCTGAAAATAAATGATAACATTCTTAATTAATTAAAATTTAGGTGGTACACACATCCTGCTGAGCAACGTAAGTCGTTTGATTGTTTTCATCGACATGATTCATGCTAATTTAACCTCACAGCAGTGGATTATTATTGTAGACCTATTTAAATCTATTATTATTATCAAAGTAGTAGCAAATAATAACAGGCAGTAGTAAAATAGAGGACCACTATGTTATTTCTAAGCATAATTTTTGCTCTTTTTTCTTTTTTACGTGACACTCTTCTGAAGGATGGATAGTGAGAATTCTTTTCATAGTCCCAATTTACGCATTTGACTCGTGGCTGAGTCTTTTATTCTTCAACAATGAAAATTTTTACGTCTATCTGGACACGGCCAGAGATTGGTAAGGTAGTTTAAGTCTACTTTCTGCAAATCATTTCTCAAGGGTATGAAGACGTACAAGCATAAGTACGTTTAGATGCTGCGCGCTCTCTCGTGTTTTCTCATGAACTTTCGTTTTCAGTTCATTTTCTCAAGAGTTAGATTCTCGTTTTCGGAGTGACGAGAGATTTTCTCTATCGTTAGTAATTGTTTATTACTGTGTTACATCAATTATTGACACATAAAATAGTAGTGTTAGGACTATTTAGTCAAAACATGGCGAGTGGTAAGGAGAAAACAGTCAAATCGAAGGGGAAGATTGACTATTATTTTACAAAGTCAAGTTTCTCATCTCAGGATCTTCCGATTGTCTCTGGTGATGACTTAAATGGTAAGCTTGTTCTTCATTACGAGAACACTGTACTGCCATATCAGCATCGAATACGTGATGTATACTTTATTGTGCAATTTTATATGGTTTTGTGAATATTTTTAGTACCAATGAGTTACTGTTTGTCTGGCTATGTTGACGAGTCATTCGCCGAAAGCTCTGTCTCACCTGTTGTTGATGTGACTCTTTCTGATGATGAGCATGATTTAAGTGGAGATTTGACAGAAAGCAATGATTCCTGGATTAGCAATATGAAGAGTAAAGTGAACGAGGTAAGTATTATTTTTTCATGTAGTCGAACATACTTTTATTTGTTTTAATATTGACAAACTGTACATTTTATCATACAATTCATTTACGGTTTGCTTTTCATTTCACTAAGAAATCTATTCTTACATTGGCTCCTGAGATACTCAAGAAAACAGTCAAAATGATGAACGATAGTGGAATGGAATGGATCGCCGAAAATCTTTCTACTTTAATGGATTTTTTTAGTCAAATTGGTAGTCAAATTGAAACGGACAATGGGCCGAGTTCATCGAAACGAGTCAATGATGATGATGGTGCTGGACTTTCCTATCATAAGAGAAGGAAGATATTAAAAGATCCACAGATAATAATTACATTTTACACACATCCATGGCTATATGTGCACAGTACATAGTGTATGAATTATTTATTTTATAATCATGTATATTATTTTTATTTTTTTTGCACAGAGAGCAAGTAGTATTTTGGAGGAGGATTTGTTCCTTGACAAGAGTTGGATCCATTATGATCCTGTGACAAAGAGATTCAATTGCTTGGCTCCGGATTGTCCGAATTCGGATGGGAACTTTCAGTTGAATCGCATGTCAGCGCACGTACTTCAATATCATATCAAAGACACGTACGTGTGTGCTGAAAAACTATGTGTAAAAAAATATAGTTTACATTCAGTTTTGGCTAGACATTTACGAAGAGTTCATAAAATTCCCATCGGCGACGAGCGTCTACAGTTGGATAAGAGAAATCCTCACTTTGTGAGGCTTACCAAATATTTGGCAGCTCTTCAAAATCATGGAGATTCCAGATTTTTTGATGCAGCAAGAAAATCTTGTCCCGGTGCTGTTGAAAATAAATCACCGGATTTAGTTCAAATTAAAGCGTGGATGGAACATTTTGAGGGAGACGAAGCAAACACATTTGTAAGTTAGTCCATTAATCTAACAATTACTATAGTACATAATTTCCAATAGTTCCATTATTTAAAAATTGCATTTTGTTCTGTTTATTAGCAAGAAGAGTGGGGAAAGAATGACAGACCGTTATTTTCTCTTCAGAAAGGTGTTCTCAACATTTGTGCATCAGTCAAAGATGCATCTGGTAAGTATACAATTAAATACCATATTTTTTATAGTAAATCTCATGATATACATAATTTAATATTTTATTTTAATAGAACTAATCATCTTCTTACCCTTTGATAATGGACAATTCAATGTACTGTGCCATACAAAGGAATCCACAACAGCAGGAAAGGAAGTGAGTGTACTACAATCAAGAAAACGCAGAATTATTACAAGTCTGGGTGAATGTCGTTCTAATGCAGACTCAATTGGATATGTAAGAATTAGTACTGACTTTCTTTTTAATACTACTTTTATCTAGTACATAAATTCTTTGGCTTAAATTAGTTATATTTTATTTTAAGGGTCATACTCCACTGCCTCAGTTCTCAGTGATTGCTTCATTCTGTCAAAACGGCACGGGTACTCAAGGAGACCTTCTTTCAGCCTTGAATGAAGTCAAAAATTTGTATAGAAGAATTTTGGATCGGACTGGTGAGACAAATGCTGTCAAAAAATTCACCCTACCAAAGTGCAGTGATAAAGAGTATATTGAAAGTGAAGCATTGAAAGTTATTCAAAAGTACAAGATTCTCTTACTTGGAAACCAAATTTACCAAATGGAAATTGAATAAGAAATGAATTCAATACCAATTTTCGCATTGTAATATGTGTTGATTTTTTATTAACAGTTATTGTTAATTTCCTTTTTTTCTCATTCATTTCAAACTTATTTGATGATTCATGTTGTGTGTTACACGTTATATTATCATTAGTTGTTAAAATAAAGTTGGTACGTGAGTTTTGACTTGATACACATACTTTCAAAGCACTTAACCTTACAGTTTGTTTACGATCAAATGCAATTCGCTTGCCCAATATGTGGTTTTAATTTTCTTGTTTAGCTATGAAGCGTTTGTCATTTACAATTTCCTCTCGCTGTGCTATGAGGTAAGTACATATGATCGTTGTGATTTCTTGATTTTGTACAAAATTGGTTCTGAAAAGAAATGTTTTTTTTAAACTTTAATTTACTCATTTTCTAGTACCTGGGTGGGGAAGGTTCTATCATGTCAGAAATTAGAGGAAAACCAATCAAGTAAGTTGATGACAAATTTAAAATCTTATCTAGAGTTTTAAAATATCAGTCATAAATGTTGTTGAAAATTCATATAAAAAATAATCCATTTGAAACTTTGCTATCTGTATGAACTAACATGTGTATTGGACAATGTTTTATCTAGATCAAGTTTCCTGTACTGTACTTGTTGTCTATCTGGTAGACTGTATACCATTGGATTTCTCCGGTTCTGCAAGCAAGCTACGCTCCAGTTTTGTTTGGTTTGTCACAGTTCCATAATTATTAGCAGCTAAAGTACCCTGATTTTAAAATTAATCCTAATACTAAATAATGACCTAACAACATGATGATATCATTTATTTCATTAAACTAAAAGCATTTAGGTTTTAGTAGTAGCACTTACTATTGTACATATAACTACATCGTAATTAATTATCAGTCAGCAAAAATAGTACAAAAAATACACTAAAGTCTAAAATATATTATCATGTTACAGGTTAAACCTATCATGGCTTTTTGTAAGTGGAATTTTTTTCTTTTAATATACAATTACTTATGTACACACTTACCGTAAAGTCTGGATTTATGACCGGTTTCGAATTATAACCCCGTACAATTGCTCTGTTTCCGCTTTTACCTACAGTGACCATCATACTTCAGTCAATGGGACATTTTCGAGACGGAGATTGGAGGTACGTTTTCTATTGCTCTTTGTAATACATATTAGCATTTGTGTCAAATAATGTCTCCATTACTCGGTCACGGCTGTTAAGAGACTTCAAAGTGTACTACAGTACTCATTTTCGGTACAAGTTGATGTTATATGATGTACTTTTTGGGGATTGTAAAAAAACATGTAACTGTGTAATGTGGAATTAATTATATCAATTATTTATTTTGTTTATTTTCAGTCCCAACAGCGGCTATCTGTACATAACAATGATATACAATGTTTCAGTCAGCTTAGCTCTTTACGGCTTGTTCCTCTTTTACTTTGCAACCAAAGATTTGCTGACTCCATTTGACCCCGTTCTCAAGTTTTCCACAATCAAGGCTGTTATTTTCCTCTCCTTTTGGCAAGGTTTGAAAATATTCTCCTGGTTATACATTTAAAAATATTATTTGTTTATGGTAACGCGTACTTCATAACTTGTCTTTTGATCTTTAGGCGTCTTATTGGCTATATTGGAAAAAGCAGAGATAATTGGTCCCTTGGTCATTAACAACCAACGACTGCCTAATGGTACCATTGCAGCTGGTAAGTCAAATGTTGAAAGGATTTTCCTTTTTATATATTACGATGAAGGGCTATGAATTTAAATGATTGAAATTCTTTTCTGATTGGCATTATTCTAAGATTTTATTGATTCATTTCAGGATATCAAAATTTCTTCATATGTATTGAGATGTTCTTTGCCGCAATCGCTCTCAAATATGCATTTCCCATTCATGTAAGGTTTCACACAAAATTTTCTTGCAATAATAATAATAAATATATAATAAATACTGTAATCCGAATAAAGTGAATAGTGTAACACTGCGATAGTTTCTGATAAATAAAATTAATTGTATTTTGTTTTTTTTAACAAAAAAAATTTGTAGGTGTACTCTGGAAATTGTGGAGATGCTCCAGGCCGTTCAGTTACCATGCAGAGTATTTCCAGCAGTCTTAAGGTAAGCTTTTAAAAGCAGTTTCAAATTGATTGTACATTGAGTACGAGCCATTTTGAGGTAGCTGTCACTATGCATTATGAATGTGAGATGGTATGGGCAGTGGTAGGTGAAAGCTTTACGAGCTCTTTTACAATTTAACATTTCTCGGGTTGAAACTAGGAAACTAGGGTTTCATGTGAATCATTTATTACTTTGCACCTGTGAATCTATGCTGACTTTTTGTAGACACTTTCTCTCGTTTCCTCAACTACTCTAATGTACCCAGTCGTATCATTTTGAACACAGAGGTTAAATAATACATATTAGCTTTATCATCACGTTCAGCAAATTTTCCCTTGATGACACGAATTACAGAGAAAAAGTGTATATTGAATTTTTGGAGCTGTATTGTTTGTGCCCATAGTGTAGATCACTAGGGAATAATTAGGTTAAGTTCTCTTTATTATTTTATGACCATACTTGCGGACGTACCTTGTACACACACATGATCACATCGTTCGTAATAATAATAGCGATAATTTTTTATGTTTCTTTTCAGGAAACTATGAATCCAAGGGACATTATGACAGACGCAATCCATAATTTTCACCCTCAATACCAGCAGTATACACAGTTTGGTGACTCAGGAAACAGCACCACAGGTAATTCAAGTAAAATCAATTAAGAAATTCTTGAAGCTACAAGAACCACTTTTAGTGGTCTACATTTTGTAATTTGTGCCATAATATGCTAGTTTGTATTTCGGCGTTTACTGATTCAAAATAAGCAATGTTCATAATTCTGTAAGCAACTACACTTGTATTGACTTTTGGCGCATCATTTACCGTAAAAATTTCATCTACTTCAACATAAATTTACTCTTTGTAATAATAAACTATGACACGATTTTCCTTTTCCGTATTCTTCTTTCTATATTCTTTCCCTTCTGTATTCTATCCTAAAGTGATACAACTTTTAGACTTTACTTATTATGTTGTATTTACTACCTTTAATTTCGCACGGAAAATATAAATATCTTTATTTTTTTGATCCGTACCATTTTTGTGATGATGATACATATATTTAGCTATTTTTAACTTCTACTTAATTGTCTACTTTGTGCTTTGATCTTTGATTCAGTACGTAGTGTTATCCTTACTTATGATTATAAATTCCTATTTTAATAATACTCGTATATAATTAATAAATAAATATTATGGCTTTGGTTTGCACTATTTTCTTTCTCTTGTAGTATTTTCTTTTCAAGTAGTCATACATAATGCACGTTCACTTGATGCTACCTACCTCTATTACCTCACTATATCAAAATACATTATTTTTTTATCTGTAGTTGTGACAAGTACATACCTCTTTTACTGTTCTGTACTCTTCAAAGCATTTTAAAACATTAAGTCACACAAAGTCTCTCAATGCCAATTTTCCCTTGGCCTCTTTTTAAAAGGAATGTGATATACACACGAGCATAATATTCAGTAATAATATTACTGTAATACTTATATTAAGCTGTGAAAAATGTCTCACAGGCCGTATCTACTCAAGTTTTTACGATCAGCATGCATATATACTGTTCCCAGCACAACTATGAAAACTTGACTGCTAAATGCCGGCCAGCATTGTCGACTTTATCGTTGATTAAATATATTATGTAATACTGTGTTGCATAGTGGGAGATTCAGCTCGAAGTCCAAGAGAGGATGGAGAAGGAGCTCATCATCATCTCAAATCAGCAGCTTCTAATGGCAAAATAACTGCTTCATCTAGTGGAGGTGACTACAAGAGCACACATGATGGAGGGTCAGCATTGTCAAGTAATGACTCATTATGAAACGTTTTATGGATACCTTGATTCGCAATTAACTTTTTCATCGAATTAACTACACTTGTAATTCATAATTCATTAATGTGGACATTCTTTCAGCTAACGGCGATGGAGGAGGATCGACAAATACAGGAGGTACTGGAAGTTCTGGTGTTGGAATCGTCTCTCCTGGTGATGGAAGCAACTTATCGACTTCCTCAGGAACGAAAACTGACAAAAAGAAGAGTAAAAGTAAAAAAACAAAGAGTGGGGGCAATGCAAGTTCTGGCCAACAACAACCATCAACTGGTCAACAACAACAGCAACAACCAGGAGGTGTCAATACAAGTATGCCTCAAGGAACTAATTTTAATGAAAAAACTATGCTTTTAAGTTCAGATGAAGAATTCCAGTAATGGAGAGATTTTCTTTTTTAAAAACTGAAATTGTTGCATGTTGACACTACGTGATTTGTTCAAAATTGATTATAGCGACGAGCTGGTCAAGTCCTGAACTGTTTTTTTGTGTGTGTCAATGTTGATCAATGAGTCGCCAGTGTTGATAGGCCAATTATATTATTTCAAATGTGTCAAATATACCAAAAAAAACTCTTTTAAAAATCTGAACAGTTGTCATCAAGCAATCATGAGAGGAAACCAAAATTAATACTTGTATTGTAGTGACTCTGCTCCTCGTTTACGTTGTTCTCAAAGAAAAGCGCATTTTGATTTACAACGTTTTGAAGAAGTAGAGGTGAAATGAATAACTTTTTAGTGCAATGTGAATCTTATTTTAGTACAGACATAAAAATTAGGAGAGTGGGATCCACCAAGGAAAAAAAATATGTTCGTTCAAAAAATAAGGAAAGTCGATAAGTCGAAATGGTGCTATATTATGACTATATATGATAAAAGTATGAACAAACAAAACAAAACAGTTTACTTCCTGTGAGTTTTTAATTATTATAGTTGTTGTAATTTGTGAGTGATGTTCAACTTTGTGTAATTAACAGTGTAAATAATATGTCAATTATTGTTGTATTATTATGTCTACACATACAAATCAATATTAATTTTACAATTAATAATTTTAATCATGTATGATGTAACTACTTATATACAAAATTATTACTATACTCATCTATTTTAACTGCAAATTTATGTAATTAAGGGCTACCTGAGAAAAGTAATATTCCCATTGGGAATTTCCCAGTACTTTAAAATATTATTATGACGTAAAGAAATACTCCCCCTAATCAGTTTTATTTAATAATCTACAGCTCTTAAATGGAAATACATGCAACTTTCTATGCTAGGCTTACTGGGTTAGCATTCATATCTCCCCAAATGGATTTAGGTAGAGTAATAGGGTTGAGGATCGTTTTGGTTTTTATTTTTCAACTCTTAAAGTAAAATAGTTCAAAGGAGTCGAATTAAATTATTACAATAATATCCACTACTAATACTATGTACCACACCAGCTAAGATAAGTAAGCAGCATGACCGTGTCCGCCACAAAATCAACTTAAAGTGTAATTTATAAACTACAATATGTGATTTTGGGGTGAAATTAGGTGGAGAAAGTACATACTATAATGGTTTTTTTCATGTAGTCTTTGAGCTGTAGCAAAATCCCCCAATATTTATAAACTAATCAAATTGAGGCTTAATGTCGCTAGCCTATTTACAATATAGGTATATAAATATTAAATATTTATATAATGGAAATTAACTACAATCAACAACAACAAAAATCAGAATCTAAAGAGTCTAAGTTTGAGCATAGTAAAGTGATAGTGATCTCCTATTCATTACAGAATTTAAAATAATTATAGTGATACAAGTAAGATAAAAACCAACCTAAATACTACGTTTTAAAGGTGAAAGACTTTCGAAGATATAAGAAAAAAAAATTTTAATGCTAAAAGACTTGAAGTCAAAATTAAAAAGAATATTATGCATATTCATATATTTGATACTTATAAGTTTGAAAAAAAGAGACGTTTAAAATACACTACTATTATACAAATACAAAAAAAATAAGTGATTCATGCATGTTTACAATATATTACCTCAATTATTGTTTTTGTGCTTAAATTTTAGAAGAATTGAATTTATTTGTGTTTGTGTGTCTGTGTTGTACTATGTATTTAAGTACATAGTAAGACGTAAGCAGCTAAAATTATTAGCATATCAGTTTATTTATGCAGTTTGTACAATGATTTAGAAGGAAAAGTAAGCATGTATCATGTAATTTATTAATTATCGAGCGAACGTTTTAATTTTTTTTACTTTTTTATTTACTTATTATGCATAAAAATAACCTAGAAAGGTACAGAGCACGAAATATTTTTTATTGCTACGTAGTGTCGTTAGATCCTTACCCTTACCTCATTACAAAGTATGTTATACAAGCAGACACACACAGAGAATACATTACAATATGACGATGATGTCCTATGGCACTTTAATTAGGTTCTTTGGAAAAATCCTGGGTATATAAAGAAAGAGATATATATAATATAAAGTCTAATGTCCGACGCGGTGAAAGTGAGAGAAAGAGAAAGTCGCTACTCAACGGTGAAAGTGAGTAAGCGATCAAATTGAACTTATTATAAACAATGTATGGATAAGAAACCTTTAAGTACAGGTAATTAACATTATAGTACAGCCAAATCAGAGTAAGATATATAAAAATTATTAAACATACTATTGAGTTAGGGAAACTATTAAACTACTTACATGGGTAAATAAAAAAATATTATACAAAATGTACATGAAATTTTAATAACGCCTACATACTATGTAAAATGTAAACGGAAAAAATGTCGTCGACAAATATTACGCAAGGACTACGACCTACGATACTACAATATGGACTGGATAATTAATTGAGTGTATTATTTTTGTGATGATTTAAAATGCTGTCTTTTTTATTCGGATTTTATTCAGTGTTTCTCTCTATTAAAATGTAACAATGAATGTAGCACACAATCTAACTTTACCTAAGCTGTAGCTGTTAACATTGGTCGTACATTTATTATGAATGTTTAATAGAGTAATAACAAATAATGTGACATTATTGTAACCCTTTGAAGCTACTCCTCATGATTATAGTGTAGATCCAGAGTAATGATTTTTTATTTGTTAAATCCGCAAAAGTTTTTTATCTGTAGTTGAATCAATCACAAAAATGTACATTTTAAGTATATAGTAGTTAAAATTTGCACTCTGTAGTTAATGCTTACTGCACCATCCTGACTATAAAATCAAATTGTAGGTGGTAGTTTATGGTTGTATGCAAAAAAAGTGTTTACATGAGGCTGATAGGTATATCTACTTAAACATGTAGACGACGATGTCATACAACTTAGTACCGAGATTTAATTTTCTCGAGAAATTAACGATTCAACTCCTATATTGTTACTTATTAGCTGGTAGTAAGTACATCAATTTATTAATTTAAATAGCCATATGTGTATCCAGTATCCAAAAAAAAAGTTCCCTTACGAAACAACGTTTGCTTTCAATGTTCTTTACTGTGGACACAACAAAACTATCTTTTAAACCTTTTTTAAATTACTGTAATGTATTTTGATTTCTCTAAACAAAAGTGTGTATTTATGTATTTCCTGCCAAGGGCGAAGGAAATGTTGAATGGGCTGTACTCATTACAAAATAATTACTGACAGTGTTTTTGTGTCATGTTTTCAAAAACAAAAGAAAAATCTCCATCATCATTGTGTCGCCAGAACTGTAAACTTTTATGTGCTCTTAATTTTTAAAAAAATGAAGAATCCATGTTACAAATACGACTACTAAGATAATATGTTAAACCGTAAAGATACCTAATTATTCAGAATTTGCATGGATATGCAATGAATAAAAATACTTGTCGGTAATATTATGAAACGCAATTTAATTTGTGTTCACCACCATCTTTTTTTATTATAACAGTTTTTCCTTATTCACATGTCATGTTTGGATGCATTTACATAGCATGTCAGAATTGGTGAAGATAATGAGAATAAATCTCAAGACTACAAAAAAAATTATAGTCTTGGTAAGTTGATGGAGAAAGCTCTGTGCTTTCTCCTCGTAAGGACCCACTTACAAAAGAGTAACTGACAATAACTGCCTTCACCTCAGGGGAACTACACAATTTTTTTTGTTGACTACCTGACAGTTTCCTTTGTTGTTGAGGAAATATCCGGATTTTGAAGAGAGTTATCTCTCAACATGATAGATATCCATTCAAAGTTCACAACATCAAAGCTAACCTTTGATTCTGCAAGTTTAACAAGCTTAATAAAATTATTATTACGCTCCAATTGTGTATCATTGTGCACATCTTCTTCACACACACACACACACGAGGTAAACACGGAACTCACCTTTCAAGATTGAGCTTCTTTCGAAACCAATCGTCATGTACAATCTAGAAACCTTTTGTATCATGATTTACTCTTACGTTCTGTATTAAATCTTAAGAGATGCAGACAATCTTCGTCTTTTCAGATTTTACAATAAAGTATACTTTATGTACTTTAAGTATACTTGTAGTATCTTATAATGAACAAAGAGATGTAACATTTAGATTAGAAAATTCACACTAATTTCCAGGTGAAAATTTTATCTATTTAAGAAATCTCCATCTGGATTGTGTTTCCGGGAAAATCTTGAATAGGATCTGACCTCGGTGTATGTTAAGCCTTTATTACCATGCCCCGCTCTCTTTCTCTTTGAAATTTTCAGGAATAATTGTTATGATCATGGGGGAGGGGAGGAAGGAGGAAGAAAGAGTATGGAAAGAAAAGGGAAGACGAGGAGGAGAAAGGAGTGAAAGCAACATTTCAAGTTAACATGAAAGACAAAAACTTTTTCAATGGAGTATTCAACTGAAGGCAGTACAATTCATGTTCCTTAATTTCCCTGCACCTTCCTCATCATGAGTACCTAGTAAGCTTTAAAAACAGCAAAGATTCTCATCCAGAAATGAAAATGAAGAGCTCCACATGTAACATTGTACGTTCCAGCAGATTAGTAAACGAGTTTTGAATGGAGAAAGCTTCTTGCATCTCTCTCACTCTCTCACATCCCCTCCCTACACAATCCTCCTCTCCCTCCCCTTTATTCTTTTATCATCCATTAGTTAGAGGGGA
The DNA here is from genome assembly GCA_009870185.1 of Pygmarrhopalites habei. Taxonomy (NCBI): domain Eukaryota; kingdom Metazoa; phylum Arthropoda; class Collembola; order Symphypleona; family Arrhopalitidae; genus Pygmarrhopalites; species Pygmarrhopalites habei. Next base: position 3,971 of record WJFB01001319.1, on the reverse strand, counting down.
ACGAGTCTACTTACTACACACAATTTGCCGAGTTAAAACGTTATCGCAATTAATTCTTAGCCTTGGGTAAAAACTTCCTATACTTCCTTTCTCTCTCTCTTTCTTCCCTATTCTCAAGGGAGACATGCTCAACTTTACACAATAAGGCTGTATATTTTTGGAAAAAAAAGTTTCATTTCCTATTTTCAACCTCCCCCTTACATAGTCTAGATACTGAATCGGGGATACTCTCAATGTTACATTTTTGTTGACGGTATTTGTACCAGAATTTTTTTAATCCTATCAGGATACAGAATTTCAACTATTTAGTATTTTCCTATCGTCATTTTTATGTTCTATGGCCTCAAAAATTTGCAAGTATGAATTCAGGTGAATGTGGGCCAACTAATAAACAGAGAGAGAGAGAGAGAGAAAGGAACGTTGAAAAAGAGAAAATTCAAAACATTTTGTTCACAAAACACCAACGGCCACCACCCACCACCTTGAATCCCAGTTGGAATTGAAATTGTCAAAAGTTTTTTGAACTCACGTCATATTATTTCTTTTTTGGAAAATCCACATGTATAGAAACAGACGGGAGGGCTTTTGAGGGAAATACTTTTTTTTCTCAAAAAAAATAAATTGATGAACACGGGGGGATGAATAGATTATTAAAGAAAAGAGAAATGGAAAAAGTGGGAAAGGAATTTTCGACTTTTTTCTTGTACTGAAAGCGGTGACTTGGGGCAAAGGAGAAAGTAAGAGAGAGAGTGAGAGAGTGCAGTACGTTAAAGCTGCTTCATCATTTGCTTATATAAGTATGGATGGCTTATAGTATGTTTTTGAGTTTTTTCTTCCCCCTCTTACTCCATGGGAATAGGAGAGCTGAGCTGGAGCTTGCCTACTTTCATCCTCGTCCTAAATTGGAAAAGTTGACGTGAGCGAGAATGTAGGAGACGTGAAGATCGTGAAGGCATTTTTGAAATTCATCCAGCCTGAGAGGAAGAGGAGGAGGAAGAAAACAAGAGGAAAAAAACTTGTTCCCACCTTCAACGTGTGTGTGAGTGAGTACGTGTGTGTGTGTGCGTGTGTGCTTCAGTTGATCCTAACAAGCATGGACGTTAATGAAAACTGTTTTCACCAACAAAAAGATTAATTATCATCAATCTTACATTATCACCCATTGTGTGTGTGTGCCTGACAGACACACTCTCTCCTTTATTCTGATCTAACTCTAGGGCACAATTCCGGTCGGAAATTTTCTTTCTTTCTTTCATGGTGAAAGTCTTTCACCGTTCATGACCAACTCTCGGGAAGAAACAATAGGGGATGCTACAGGTCAGCCAATCACTTCAGAGAATGCTTCCAAAATCTTTGTTCACAAACAAAGCCACTTGACGTTCCAGGGTATCACATTTCTTGATGTAAAGACTGAGTTGATAATTAACTACACAATTCTGTAGATAGCAATGTATTGCAGTGGCTTGAGTGAAAGTTAAAAAAATTCGGATTCACTTGAACATGTGAGGAATTATTTAATTTTAATCGGAATTTTATTTTACATTGTGAATTTTTTCAAGAGAAATTGAACCTCTTTGGAATTTTTAAAAAGTGTGAAGAACACTTTGGATGTCTTTTAGAACCTCCAAAATCGAAGATTGACTAAAAAGGAACGGAGGTAGTAAAGGAAAGTCTCTCTCTTGGATTCTCCGTTTCTAGTTCCTTCACCATCATCATCATTATTCAAGGGGAAAAGCCATTATGATCAAGGAGAAGGTGGCGTACGTATATGTAATAGACACACTCCATAACTTTTCGGATAAACCATGAAAGCTCCTGGGAGACCATGAAAAATGATGGCGATTTAAATCGCGAAATTTACCTACATTGTTCCTGCATACAAACTCCTCCGTTCCCCCAGTTATTGATGAACCACATCAATACATTTTTATATTCTACATTGTGTACACACACAAATCCACCAATCGTGATTCCCTATTCTAGGAAATCACTTGTTGTTCCGTCTCGTGTCTCCTTTTCTCTCCGAGTCTCAACAAAATGTTTTTTTTTCACCTGTCACAATGTCAACTCAAGAAAAAAATTATGTCGACATGAAATACAATATTGCATTTTGCCATCTTTTGAAAGAAAAAATAAATCCACAGGGAAAATACCCCTTATTAAAATTCCAAGAAGAAGAAACTACATACGAGGAACTATGACAGGGAAATGTAATGTCGTTCATGTTTTTCTCATAAATGTACACAAAAAAATGAATTGCTCCTTTGACCGTCTGGATTTAGGAATTTTTCCAATCTTTTGCATTACTACAATTGGAAAGAGTGGTGCGTGCGATGAAGGACGATCCATCATGAAAAGGGGAAAAAAGTAATTTTCACAGCATACAATCTGACAAATTGGTTGCGTGTATCTACATGAAGGAGGTCAGGCAGGAATATTATTATTATTTTTAAAAAAACATCATTCTTAATATCAAAATGTAAAAGAGTTGAGAGAAGCTGTCAATACATTTCATGGAGAGAGAAAAGATTTAACTGTAAAAACACCACATGGTTCATTCTTTTGTTATTAAAATAAAATGACAGCCAAAATAACGTCATAGAAAAGCCAGATTTTTTTTCAGCGCAGTGCAAAGTGCGAAACACTAAAAATAAAATATGTCGCTTGAATTTTGAGATGAGGGGGGATGGAATTAGAATTAGTGAATTTTAAAAATTTACAAAGACGATGATGTTCCTCTCCTCTTCCTACATTCCCAGAGAGAGAAGCTTTTAATTCAAATCAACGAAGGACTTTGTACATCCTCCGATTAGACTCGCTTCTTCATATTTTTAAAATTTAATGACTCCGATTACCCACTCCAGAGTTCAGGGAGAGGAAGAGGATCTGAGTATAAATGCAAAATCCAGATCCGACCTTCGTCTCTGAATGGAGAGGAAAACATGAGGATGTAGAGACAAGACTAGGAAGACTTTCTCTCTCTTCCCATCATACAAATGATGGTTAAATAATGACTCTCGTCTATTCTGTAACTATTAAAAAATTACCTTTCTCTCGCTTTCTCTCTTTCATTTGACTCTCTTGTCTCTCTCTGGAGATTCCTGGATGTTTATCTCCATCAAATCTAAGCCCTTTCTCTCTCTCTTCATTTTCCTTGTAATTGAATGCTGATCAAGTTTGGAGATCCAGTCCATTTTTTGCTCCAAATTTCCAGTCCCAATTCGTGGGGATCCTCAAATTCAAACAGAATGGAGATGGGTGGAGTTGATTATACAAATGATGTGGAGTTGGGATGTACCCTTCCATTATCTTCATATTATTAATGCAATCTCATTATTCCCAATTCCAATTGATGAATCATGTATCAGGTAATCCATTGGTCCACACACACACTCTCTCACTCTTTTCAATTTCAATTTTGTCCAGTCTCCACTCCCAGGCACACGTCAGAGTCAAAGTACTCGTCTTAACGAGTCACTTTGCAGCAGAGTAAATTTGCAGTCAAAATTCACAGGCAAGAAAAAAAGAGATGAGGATGGGAAAAGGAAATATAAATAGTTTATTTGACAAAACCCACGTCATCAACTCCAGCTCCCGTCATTACGTATTCCCTGTGTCTAATTGCAAACAGCAAAAGTCTGAGTCACGTGATGTGTGGACCAGCTTATCTAAATTTAAATTAATTTCTTCTCATTTGTGATGCAGAGATACTTGCATCAAAATTTTTTGACGAGTCTAAGACGGTCAAGTCTCCTTCCACTGTATTAAAACATGAGTACATCTTAAAGTACATTGTGTAATACATGTTGTATTATTTTAGAACGGATGGAAAAGTGGTACTTAGGAAGAATGACGTCGGAGTAGGATCTCTTGACTCTCCATCTTTCCCTTAAATGTTGAAGGTGGACAAAAATAGTGCACACATTGTCTGTACAATGTACAAGGTGGCACATAACCTTTGTCTCCCCCCC
>WJFB01001318.1:0-33511 GCA_009870185.1 Pygmarrhopalites habei | reverse complement strand
GACGGTAGATGGCGGAAGTTGCCAATAAAACCGCAAAATTCGTGATCAGCGACCTCGAATTGACCTAGGGGGTCGGATATCCGGTTCCAATCGAGTGGACACATACCAAAGTTTTCTTGTCAGTTAAATATTGCTTGTTGGTTGTGTTTGAGTAGTTGTTGTTCTCTCCTCCATTTTTCCCTTGTCCTGTCTCGACTGGTAGTGTCGGGAGGAAGCGGAAATCAAGACGGTGTTTGACCTCTCCCCCATTTCCCAAAAGGAATTCTTCTCTCTGTTGACCCTTAGCATCAACTTTAGAAGACAGAGCTCAACGGCTGCAAAACATGCAATTTCTTTGAGATGTGTCATGTGGTGTGTGTGTGTGTGGAGTAGGATTATTTGCCTTTTATATTGAAATCCGCCAAGTACAAGACATGTGTAAATCCTTACCCACCTCCACTCCAGTCTCGTATTCGTATTTATGCGATACAAAGATTTCGGTCAGCCTGTTGCTCGTGTTAATTCATGAGTTGTATTTGAATACCGCCTATTACATGTAATCATATTTATGTGACTTGTTTGTCGTTGTGTCTAAGCGGAGGAGGAGGTGAAGAGGAAGGTGGATGCTCATGTGTGTACGTTTTTGCTATTTTGTGCCTCTGAGAAAAGTATGTAATGAAGATCGCAAGTGAGAAAAGCATGTTATGATAAATATATATTATATAACATAGTAATTTATTTTGCTGTGCATCACAGTGGACGTCCCTACACACACACACCACCACCACCACCATACACTGGGTGTGTGTCTGCACTCTGCAGTCTGGGTATAAAGGAAAGAGAGACACACACATGTATTCAAATTCGCAGCAGGGGGAAGCTACAAGTATTATTTATGATTTTTTATACAGAATATAACGATGGATCATAAATATATATGTTAATAATACAAATGAGCTTGACTTTTGTTGTACACACAAGGGAGGGTGTATTAAATTATGTGTGTGTGCCTGTGTTGTAACAGACTTTACTTACATATGGATGCGTACATTTTGTGAATGATGTGGTCGAGTGTGGCAGGGATGACATGCATACTTGACTATGTAAGACATTCTATTTACTTGTGCATTCCATTATTTATTGTACCCACATAGATTTTTAACAAAGTGAATAAATGGTTTTTGTATTTTTAACTGGAAGATTGACGGGTGAGTGCTTAGGAGGAGAAGAAGAAGAAGAAGGAGGAGGAGGTGTTGTGGAGCAATCAAAAAAAATAATTTGATTTCTCGTTATCTCTAATGACAGCACACACTCACACTCACAGTTCCTCTTTTTTTCTTTACTCCTTTAACTGCACACTTCACATGTTCATCCTCCTCCTCGAGTGCAACAGAACAACAAGAACAACAAAAAGATTTAAAAGATATGAGGAGAGAACTGGAGATTAAGGGATTTCAACGCTTCCGGCGTGAATACATAGTACATGTACATATTATATTCACCGTTCATCTAATAAAATGTATGAACTGATCATCTTAATTTTTGCTCCCTCCTGAAAGACACCCATACTTGAAGGAAGCTGTAACCATCAACATCACACACAATGGCACCATTCATCCCCATTGTATTGGATCCTGAGTCCATGCAAAACTTTATTTACTCTCCCATCCCATCCATCCATCCAGCTATCCCTTCGAACAATCCCAATCGGCAAAGGGAAGAGTGACAGTAAAGAAGGTGCCCCATATAAAATGAAAATGTCAAGGGCAGACTGACTGGTGTACATTATTGATACAGTGCAGTGCAGTGTGTGGTTAAGGGTTAAAAAGAACACTTTACTCTAGTACACACAATAGTTATTAAAGATATTACGACTACTTACAAGACCATCTACTCTACTACCTTGACTGCTCTTTTACTCATCAAAGAGAGAGAGAGAGAAGGAACATTGAACTTGACGACGAGCGGTTGTCAATTACTCATATGTATAAATATACTTTGGAAAAGGTCATGAATATTAATGACAAATAGCGTCGAACAAGGCACACACACACCATCCGATGTGGAGAGACAATAAACAAGTGACAAGTGAGAAGAGAGGATGATTCTCTGATTTACATTTCAGTAGGTTGTGTCTCATATCCAAAGACACACACACACCACACCAGGAGTTGTGTGTGTGTGTGGATCGTGGATGATATACAACCCTGTACATATTAGTTTAGTGGGTGTTGGTAGGTAAAAACAGTGGGATTTCTACATTATGTATGAGATGAACAGAGGAAATGGAATATATTGGTGGTTGACTCGTTTCTTTACTCACGAGGAGGAGGAGACTTTTTTTCTTCTCTTTCTCCCAACACCAAAAATCTTTTTTTCAACGTTCTGTAGAAACGTTAAGAATGGAATCAGTGGTAAGTTGTAAAAATTATCCTTTTCCTTTTCGTGGAGTCTCTAAAAATAGTTCCTCTCTTTTTCATCCATATGCCAATAATTTGTGTAGAGATGATTCATCCCACAATGTACAGACGCTTCAGAATGTCACCTTTGTCCCTGACTCTCCTCCTCCTGATGAAGGGTGAAGGACATAGTCGAAATTCATGGTCAAGTTGGAGGAGAATGGGTCGGACTTGGTGAGTGTGTTGGTTGGAGATATGATGGAAGGAGAGGAGGAGGAAGAGGAGAACGCTTGACTTTTCCGTGATGATGAACCATAATAAGATGACAGGTCGGAGTCGGAAGAGTAGCCCCGCTTGACAGCTCGACGCCAGGCTCGAGAGGCCTACACAAGACATGCAGTGACGACAATTACAATCATCTTTTTCATATTCATCATAATTAATTATAAGTTGAGAATCACGGATTTTTTCTTTTTTAAATTCTACGTCTCTTTGTTTTGGGAAAAATGACAGGTGAGATACATATTAGTGAAATGAGTGGAAGGGTACAGGAAAAAAATTTGCTTAAAAGTCAGTATAATGTCAGTTAAAAGAAATTTTCTGTTGTGTACTTTTAGTAAAAGTTTTTTCCTGACTTGATTTGCAAGTTACAATGAAATGTATATATATATGTCTATTGTGAATTTTTGCACTATTTGAAGGATTTCCTCTTCCTCAAATAAAATTGAAAATGGAAATTTCGAAGAAGTCTAAGAATAAAAATATATTTTGATATTAAAATGTATTCACGCTTCCGTTCCTCCTTCCCCTTTTCTTCGTTCTCCTCGACTGTCTTTAAAGTTCAAACTATTATTTTTCCCATTCAGAGAAGTTCCATTTCTTTCAAAGTCTGAGTAATGGTATGTATGTAATAGTGAATGAGGGGGATGCCCTACGTGTGTGTTTCCATTGTATTAAAAAAGAGGGGAAGAGAGACGGAGAGTAATTTATGCAAGTGTGTGGATTGTTGAAATGCTTCCTGTTGTACCCTATAACTCATATGAGTCAACTACTTTGTACAATTGTTACACGAGAAAGAGAGAGAGTAAGAAGTTGTCACTGTGGTTGGGGTGTTGTGTAGGGTCGTGTGTACACGTTACTGAATAAGTTACGTACCTGTGGGTGCAACAAAACTCGAAAGAGGAATATGAAAATCCCTTGACCTGCATTACAAAGACAGAACAGGTACTTGAAGACGAGGGTGAAGGGTCCCACAGCAAAGAAGCCCAACGTCCACCCGACTCCTAGAAAAGAGATGAGGATGATGGATTTTTGAGAGGTAATCAGAAGAGGACAAGTGAAACAATTTGGAACGAGATTGATTGGACAACTGTATTTGTATATTGGACAATCCACACACACACGCAAAGTACATAGTGGTAGGTACGTACCCAGTAAGACCATGACTGTGACGGCTCCTTTAACTTGTGTAGGAGAAACGTTGAGAAAACTTGTCGTCTTGACAGGCTTCTTCTTGGTCTTCCAGTCGACTTGCTCATTGTTGTTGTTGAAGCCCTCCGACTTGATTTCAGGTGTGACCATGTTCGTCTGTTTCCTGACACTCGCACCTTGCTGACATAGTACACGAACAATTCGTACAAAGACGAAACAATTGATTAGGAGCATCAGAGCAGCCGGTCCCAGATAACTTATGTAATACCTGTTTGTGTGTGTGTGGATTCACAACAATTCATTGTTATAAATAATTTACATTGTGTGTGGACTAGGGAACGACTGAAAGTAAATTATAATCACGGAATTCTTAGCCTACATTGTTAGATTCAGATGACCACCCATTATACACCAGTCACCCCGACCTGACACACACACAAAATCATTGTACGTTTCATTGTTATCTCTCATATATGTAACAATTTTCTTAAGATCATTCACAGAGAAAGAGGGACAAACCTTCCTTGTAGACCTTGGAGTCGGAGCAGGCACAGATGAAAACGACCACAAATGGAATCCCTGTATGACACACACACACACACACAAGTATGGGAAAAGGACAAAAATGAGATCAGACAGGGATTACCATAAAATATTTAAGTTATTTAAAATCGGGAACGGGACTCTGCGAAATTTTTGACCTGGACGTGACAGACGTGTGCAGTATCTCATATTTGTGCCCACATTATTAATATTATATCTAGGGCTCATCGTAATCAATTCCCATTACACCCAATCATCATACACCTTCACTGGGGATGAGATACATATTGAAAATAATGGTGGAATAAGTAAAACATTTCTCTCACGATAAAAATCAGCCATAATTCACCCAAACTGTATCTCCACACATAACAACACACACACACACAATGGCCAGCACAATTGAAATCATGACTGTATTATTCCCCAATCATCCTCTCCATACATTTGTTTAACAAATATTCTATTTCCCGTGTGTGTGTCTGTGTCAGAACAATTTAGTACTGTGAAGAGGAATAGTACGATTGTACCATGGTTCAAGAAATGTAGATTAGGATCAACAAACAACATTTTTTACGACTCGGAAAATGTGTAAAAAAGATTAGAGAGGAGTGAGTGAGTGAGTGTGTGTGTCCGTTATTTAATTTTTGTTCACATTTCTCCTGGTGCCCTATCAACTTTGTTGTTTTTCAACCAAGGACCCTGTTCTGTGCTCCACACAAACAAACACACACACATAATAATAATTATAGTACTAGTTAGGATTTTGTTTTGTTACACATAAGAATAAACAGAGACAAAATGTCGGGGTACGCAAATTTTTGGTCACACTATCTTCTCATCCATTGTAATGTAATACACAGACACACACACATTCCCTCAAGTTGCTCGAATACCTGTACATTGCGTGTTTGAATGGATCATAGTATAATAAAGTTGTTTGGTAGCCTGACTGAATTATCATAGAACATATCTGTAATATTTACGCTACCCACATGTCTCTCTCCCTCTCTGTCCATAAATGGTCGCGTAGGTGTTGTAGTGCATACAATTTGAACATTATACCTGTTTTCTCAATCTTTCAAAAAATATTATTTTTTGTCAAGAGCCAGCCGCCTGTCTCATGGAAAAAAATATTGTAATTCTTGAATTTCAACAAGATTCTCAAAACTGTTTTTTATTTATGTGGAGACGGACGAACGCCAGCATAATCTTTCCTCTCCTCACAGTTCACACACACACACACACACACTGGGAGAGAGGGAGAGGAGGAGGACAAAAATTATGATTACATGTATTTGGCCCGGCCACGAGGACCAGTTTCAGAAAAAATGTGTGATGGGATGTCCACCGTTTAACCTTTTCCATGCAGTGTGCAAATAGTCGCGACAAAATTGGATAATAATTTGCATACACTGCTCTACACTGTACACAAAGGCATAATTACACAATGTACAGGTAACACGGCACTCTCTGCGAGAGCGTTGATCAGCTAATGACCCCTCACACACACACAGACACTCACTCTTTTTCAAAAGATATTGTATTTCGTATTACGGGAAAAATGTACGAAAAACATTTTTCCCTTGTACAACTTCATACTACATAATATAATAGAGAGAGAATGTGTGTGTGTCAATCTCTTATTATTCAAGTTTGAGTCTCAAGTGTTTGAGATCATATAAGAGAGTCATAAATATAATACACTCACACACACAATGTCCTCACGTTGATGATCATCGTCACCCCGTTCAAATACAGATACTCGGACAAGGATGATCATCCTCACGATTTAAAGTCTTTTCCTCCGCTGATTCATTCAAAAAGATGATCTATTATTCTCTGCGTGTGTGTCCTCCCTAGAGGTAATCTCATCGCTGTATATCTTTATTATCAACTATTTTGGTGTCATCATATCATACATTATTAAGCATCTTAACTCTCTTGAGTCTTCCCATCCCCACATATTTGATGGCACACATGGAGTTTTATACACCTATTACCTATTAGTGTGTCTGTGAAGGAATTGTGTGTGTGTGAATGAGAAAAAGTCCTTACCCCATGCAAACAGAGCTCTCTTCAAGAGGAATCGGGACTGGAGTTGGACAAAGACACAAATCAGCAAACTGTACATATGCAGGGCCTCCACGAGCATCCAAGATATTGAACTTTTTTTTGAAATAAGAAATCATCATTAATTATTACAGACTCCACGGAACAACACACAATGTCACTGAATTTGGATCAACCGAATGTGTGTGAATCCACACTTGGGGGTCGTCTCTCGTCGTCTATTTTTAAAAACATTTCATTCATCCCCTATATTGTACTCGTACACACAGTAACAACAATGCGTGTGTGAATCAACGCTGGGATCCTGAGTAAACGTGTGTGTACAATTTGTTGTTCAGAAAATACCTACACGAACCACACACACTCCAAAATTCCTTAGCTACGTCCACGTCCACGTACATTCATGTTGTCTGTCGGGTTTAATCCAAACTTTAATCTGAACTTCACCCCTTTTTTTCCCTAATGGATTATGATTCTGTGGAGACGGTGTTCATTCAAAAAACATATTTCATAACAATAATAATTTATAGGCAACCACTTGTTTGAGGCCGTGTAATCTCGCCAGAGAGATTAACTAACTTTTAGCGCTCACCTCAATACTCACCCTCAATGAGATCAAGATCAAGATCACACATCTCACCTCAAAAAAGAGAAGAGACAAAACTCACCTCAATAGAAGGTAGTGGAGTAGAAAGGATGGGACGAGGCATGCATTTCTCCACATCTCTTTCCTAGAAGAGTCCAAAAAGCTTTCACTGAAAAATAGTCAAGTGATGAAGCGGAGGATTGGGTTAGCGGTAATAGTCATATAAATCAAATCTGATTTTTTCACCCTCCTATGCTATGCTACATATTTGCTTGGAGTACACTTACGTGCTGATCAGGGACATTAAATGCAGTCCGAACAGAGACAAACTCATATTTAGCAGGATTCGATTGGATCGGTCTTTCCTCAGGCACCTGCCAAATTCCCAATGCACAAAAAGAAAATCTCTTTCTTCTTTTGTCTCAATTGGTGCGGGGCCGTGATGCATTTTAAACGTGTGTGCGTGTGTGTGTGATAATAAATGTAACCAAATTAAACTCTTATCTCATTCATGAGGGGATACGATTTGACCGTTGTCCATCTGAGAGCCATTTTTTGAGTGTGTGTGTTTGTGTGTGGGTCTTGGCTACACATTCACCATTACACAGTTGATTTACTGTACTTTTTCTTTCTCTCCCTCTCTCTCTTTCTAAATGACGACGAGTCCTTTGAGAGGAGTATTAGGAGAAATGTAGTGTCTTGACATAGATACGGTTAGGTTAAAAACTGACAGATTTTAAGCCATTCCTAATTATAAAATAAAACAGCATTGAAGCTCAGACATGATTTTGTATCTGGTCGTATAATACGGATTTTTCAGCCCCCCACACACACAAAGAGAAACGCAAGGGAGAGAGAGCAACCAACCTCAGACAATGTGATCCACGGGCAATGAGAATAAATATAATAATTAAGGCTGGTTCCCCTCCATCAGGACTGCAGAGAGTGGAGTGGAGTGTGTAAGTAGAAGGATTTAAGAGTTTTAGTATAAATATGGATGGGGAAGGAGGAACATGAGAAGGAATGGAGAAGAATACGAGTTAATTAAGCCTATATACATTACGAGTTTCTGAGCAGAATATTGATATAACGGCAAGTTGTGTGTGCCTGTGCCTGTGAGAGAGTGTGTGTGGGGATAAGAGTATTAAAGAACTAAAGATAAGAATCTTATTATTATTTTCTCAATATGGAAAAAGATTAAGATTCCTTGGCATTCGTGGCAATCAACCTGATTTGCTCCTCTGCCTTCAATAATAAACAAAACTGACTTTGCTTTAAATTTACCACTAACGACAACCGATCAAGATGGGGTCTTTTATGAGACACACACACACTCACTCTGTATCGTACAGTGTGTGTATGCACTGTGATTTGATAACTTGAGGCATTTTCTCGTCTTTTTCCCTTCTCGTCGTCTCCCTCTCATCCTCAGCACACATTAATCTTTTTAACATTTTTTTTGTGTTATCTCCCTGAGCCGCAATCAGGAAGGGAAAAGTTGAGTTCTCTCAAGAGAGAAGAGTCTGTTCATTGTGATAAATTCATTTTTCAATTCTACAATATCAATTCCTCAACTCCCAAGACAGTCATTCATGTCTATAGGATTAGCTCACAAAAATCCACATCAGGGAAATTCCCATGTACCTCCACTTCACTTCATCCCTTTATCATACACTCCTCTCTCTCTCTCTCTCTATTGTATAATACTGAAGGCAGTGTCCGTGTCATCAATTTATGGCATTATTTACTCCACACACAACAAAACACTTGTCCCAATCCTTAATTAATTTGATTCAAAAGTTAACATTTTCCAACATTTCTTCCCTCCCATCTCCATTCACTCCCGGTTGTGTGTGCGTGTGTGTGTGTCAAAGTCAAACTCTGAATATTACACAACATTTTGTGTACACTGTACTTTTTATTAAGGAAGCCCTATTAAAGCCAGGAGAAGAGGATTTCTCAGAAATTTCATTTACAAATTTCTCAATGTGACCAAAGTTGTGCATCTCATTTTGGAAGGGCATGTATTGGAGTGGACTTGTACAGGTACAAGAGGACATTGATTAGTAGCCATAAAGTTTTTTCTTTCAAGTATAATTAGCTCACCTGTACACGTAGTTATGTAGGTATTAAAACGGACATTGTGTAACTGAGACATGCTATGATTCACAATGTCCCACAACACACACGTCCTATTCTAGAATAGGGCCAACAGGGAGGAGGAACAAGGTGCATTTAAATACCCTCTCTTCTTCAACACACACAGTCTGGACATGTACACTGTGTACAGGTATTTAAAATTTCCATCCTCACAACCACACACACACACGTAATGAGTGAGACAGTGGATTATATGAAGACGACAAAAGTATAAAGAGGGAGAGAGAGAGATGATGTTGGAAAAAAAGAGGAGGAAGATGTAGTATGACATCCTTTTTTTCACAAAGAGCCGTTTCGTCACCTTAAAATGACTTTCTTGGTTGTACTCTCTTTTCAAAATGGGGATGTAAATGTGGCTAAACATGGTCATAAAGATGAGAGAGAGAGAGGGAGGGAGGGAAAATATGTATACAAGCTAATATTATATTTAGTTGTCCTACAACAAAAAGTGATGACTAACCGGCAAAAATATCATCCTAACATCGCACCCTTCTCAACACAATTTAATGGCCCCACACAAACACACACACACACGCACTCTCTCATAGTACAAAAGGGAGGGAGACGTGATTAGAAAAAATATAGTGGCACTGCCACACAACATTTAAATTATTGCAAATTGTATAAACACCGTAGAAGGATGTATTCCACACACACACACACCCGCCCGCACATTATTATGGCATGTATGCAAATTACAGATGATAATATTATTTATATTCCTCATGTCATTTGAGGAGGAGGAGGAGGACGAGAGTTGATCTTGGGTCGTCGCTCAAATTATCTATTTTTCCTGACTTATTTGCATAAATATCTCCAAAACAACGCGGAGGGAAAAACCACTTTGCCCCGCTCATCATTCCCCCACAAACTTAAAAGAGGAAGACTCAGGTAGGTTGAAATGTGTGTATTGTGTTGTGTGTGTGGTGTATAAGGAACAATTATTTATTCAATTTAATTTTATGCCTTCTGCCCAAAAAAAACTGAGAAGCCACCACCACCAAAATCATCAATTATGAGATTACTGATTATGGCGAGGAGCTACGATCATGAATATTAATGTGAGAGAGAAAGAGAGAAAATAGAGTGTAATCTTCCTCTCGCATAACTTAAGTTAAACTTACCGAAAGAGAATGTAGGTGAGAATTGTGATGGCCAGTCCAGTCATACTTAGTGCAGATCCCACAGATGATAAGATGGAGAGAATTTGTGAGTGTATCGTCTGGTCAAGTTGGGATGTTGTCGATGGACTCTCCTCATCTTTCCCAATGTTCGATGAATCTTTGATCTCATCATGATCATCATCTTTTGGTGGCCGCGGTTTGGAGGGTGGAATTGGTTCCAATAAAGCAGTGAAAGCTGAACTTGGCATTAACGTTCTCGATTCACCTGCTCTCAACAATGTATCACACTCTAAATTATTGTGTAATCTTGTGTGTTGAACTCATAATTTATGATTGTCTGTGTACAGATGGAAAGGGGGGAGTGGGACGGTGCGGTTAAATAAAAAAATTATTTTGCTCACATCGAATAATTGTGCCATTGGGGAATGTGATACTTCTCATCCCTGTCGATACCCACTTACGTGCTAAACTCGAAAAAGGTCACATGGTTGAGTATTACATAATTTTTTCCGAGCTCCTCGACCATCATTAAAAGCAAAGCGAGGTAGAGAGAGAGAGAGAGATTCAGTTTGCCTTTAAGGGGATGTTATATTTTGCCACACACAAAAGGCACTGCGGACTTGAAAAAAATGCACTGGGTTTCTTGGAATGAAAACTGACATGTTAATGAGTTGCACGTTTTTTTTACAAAAAAACCAGGGACTGGGTCAATGACAGACATATATGAGGTCAACTTGGACATGTATCAGATAATTTAGATGATTTCCCTTGTGACCATTTAATTTTCTATTTGATATTCAAAAAATGATGTTTAACTGACGAGCTATATAGGCTTCCACATTTTATTTTTCATTAATTTTCTCTATTCACTAAAATCCCGTTAGCTCAGTTGTTAAATTCCATCTCCTTACCAATTTGGTATAAAACTTTTAATATCAAAAAATTTTGACATGAGGTTTGCTCCTACTTTGACTGTA
Source organism: Pygmarrhopalites habei (assembly GCA_009870185.1). NCBI lineage: Eukaryota > Metazoa > Arthropoda > Collembola > Symphypleona > Arrhopalitidae > Pygmarrhopalites > Pygmarrhopalites habei. Next base: position 22,239 of record WJFB01001318.1, on the reverse strand, counting down.
ATGAAAGAGGAAAGGGAGGAACATTCCATTCATGTCAATCATCATCGGAGACATGTTCAAAAGTTGACAAAAAGACTCGAAAAAAAATTCTTCCAATCCTACACACATAGTAGTTGACTCATGAATAATCTTGCTCAGCCAATCATCCTCCCTATTCACTACTACTATTACTGCTCTGACTGGCAGGGGTCAAAGTCTGACCTCACGAAATCTTCCCTAACTGTTGAACACCGAAAAACTTGGCGTTTATTTCCCTTGGAATGTGAAAACCTGTTGAGGGTGAACATCTTCTCTCTCAAATTTACAGATAATTTTTTTTGACCCCTGATTAACAGTGATGTCTCTCTTTCTCTCTCTTACTAGCTCATGGTGATTTGATGAGTGAGCACACACAACTTAGTCACATAGTTTTTAATGCAAATGAGGAAAATCCACACACACACACACATGCTGTTTTATCCGCACATAATGTGTCGGCAAAAGAGTCATTAGACTGATGTAAGCGGAATCCTGGGGTAATTTCTCTCTCTCTCTCTCTCTCTCGACAATAAAAAAAGTTGGCAGCCGCTCTCGTCAACACAAAAAACAGACACATGATAATACTCACCATTTTCATCCCAGAGTACACAAGCCCACTGCCATTGACTATTAACCGTCGTCCGATTGACAGACAAAGTGTACACGATTGGTTCCGTCAAATTCTGAGTCTCACTCCCCTCCGTGTGGACCGTGAGGATCCTTATCAAAAATTGGTGTTACAAATTAGAGTCAATACATACATTTTGTTTCCAAATTATAATCAAACTACCTCCAAGGCCCTGTAAAGTCCCCCTCCGTCTCCACACTCAGATCCGTACTATTCCCATTACTTGTTGTATTGTTGTCAGTGGAAGAGTTGTGAGTCCCCCCTTCTCCCAGTCCCCAATGTGAAAATAATTGATTACTGTAGGCAATCAGTTGAAGTCTCGGTGTTTTTTTATTAGAAGCTATCAAACTCGTGGACAGGGCAACCCTCACGGCTTCAGCTGGTAAATGCATCGTCTCGAAATCATACGGTTGAGCTGTGATCATTGTCACATTGTCTGACGGTTCTCGGTCATCATCATTGTCATTCAATGTTTCTTCCGGGAACATGACAGTCTCCAGTGAGATACTGTTTGAGACGACAGAGACTCTCTCGCCTGGTTGAAGAGCCGTGTTGGCTGCATAACCCTGAATGATCCCGAAAAGGGTTTTCCGGTAGACACTGAACGAAGGGTCTTGAAATATTTCATTCTCTTCCAAAAGTCGACTCACCCCATCCAACAAAATTTGTGCAGAACTGTAGTCTTTGTACGCATACCGGAGAAGACTACTCAACTTTGGAATGGCTTGTCTAACTTGATTTTTTGTGATGATGTCCGCACTCGTCAATTTCTGAACGGACGATGTGAGATCCGCATTGATCTAGGGGTATAAAGAGGAAAAGAGGAAGGAAGAGAGAGAGAAAAGGGAGGGACATTAAAGACAAAAAACAGTTTAATTTATTACTAATTCCTTCATGGAGGAATGTCGGTAATTTGGCAGCAAAAGCCTCATTTAAATTCTTTTGCGGGAGATGTACTACCATCACTAACTAACTACTCGAGTATATATTGTTTCCCTCCCATCCCCAGTAGTTGTGTTTGTGTGTGAGCCACAATAGTAAAATACCAAAACCACCAAAATCCCGCACACATCTCTCTCCTCTTGACTACTACTACATATTATGGTGTACTGCGGAACAGGAGAAATAAAGGCAAACGCAAAACCATTCAGTGTTTGCTGTTTGACTAACATTGGGAACGGAGGGGGAGAGAGAACGACATAATAAAACTTGAAACTTATGGACAATGGGTCAACGTCTACGAATGAACGGAACTGCAAAAGATCCACACACAGAGAAACGCTGTGTGTGGAAAATGTAGGGACCTAAAATGTACAATGTGTACGAGTTTAACAATGTTTAAACAAAACTAACTTGGTCATGAAACACACATTGCGTGTGTGTGTGTGAAATTCAGTGTGTGAGCAAATAGCCTGAGAACATAGAGAAGAGTTCTTCCTCGAAATTCTTCTTCGTCTATGACCCATCATGATGCTCCTGGCAACGTTGAAAGATTTTTTAAAAAGCTCATTCCATTTTTTAATGTGTGCTCTGCTGTTTGTGGTGTAGTGTAGTGTGTATCAATTTCGTTTATGAGGAACATCGTAAGAATTGCATCATGTGTTTTCCACAGAGGGAGAGAACCTTCCTTTGTAGAGGAGGAGGCACACACACACACTCTCATGTGTTGTGGAATAAGTTGAAGGAGGAGGAGGGATGGAAGAAGAGTAGTTTGAACTTTACACATTTTTATCTTGCTCATAATATATGCAAACAAAAATAGAATTAAGCCTTTATCTTCAAAGCTAAAACCTCCAATTGACATTGTATGCAAGTTTAACATTCTTTGTACATTTTTTCAATACTTTATATACCAGGAAATTGTGTACAGTCTACACTACACTGTACACACACGTAAGCATGTTGTTGTTGTTGTGTGGATATAAGTAAAGAATAGTGTTTGCAGAGGGAGAGAGGAGAAGGAGAAGGGAATGAATTCGCTACTTCAAAAAGGAACCAGAATCTTGTTACAACATGAATGGATGGAGAGAGGAGATGTGAGGAAGAAGAAAATTATTTCCTTTGAGATTAATTGTTTGTGGAAAAAATGTATGGGAGGGAGAGTTATGTAATTGTTATTGCACCATCCTTGATCAATAAAAACTACCAGACTATGTAGTGCTAAATCCTTTCTCTCCCCCTCCCTTCCTTCCAGCCCAACACACACACACACACACCGAGCTGAACAGAACATAAAAAAATCTGCACACAACTATTCTCATGATAATAATAATGATGTATGGAGGGGACGGAGGAGTTGGGTGCTTCTCCACAGATCTCCATGTATCACATTGTAAAGGAGGAGGAGGATATTGCATTGAAATGAAGGAACATGTATCAATAATATGGAATGGAATGGTACACGGTAGTGGTCAAAAAATTAGTCATACAATTTGCAATGACAATTGGGAAGTAGGAAGAGTCGTCAAAAAGTTCAACACACGCACAGACAAAAGTATTTTTTTGCTAAAAGAGGAAGGGAGGAGAGGGAGAGGGAAATCAATAATGATAATAAAAATTTTTATACAAAATGACAACAAGGAGACTCATACTTGCTCACGACATTTATTGAGATTTTCATCTGCCGCCTGTTCCCATCTGCCCACCGGTGAGCCTTTGCTTTCTTCTCCTTCTTCTTTTGCCTCTTCCCGTTCAATGTCCAAGTAGCAGAAGCTGGTCAAGCCTGCTGAATCCTGTTGTGATGGAGTCTCCAATTGAATCCGACTGTTGAAGATGGGTACAGCACCATTTTTACTGTTTATAACCCCATGATGACATGGCGAGAGGACACCTGAGACATACCAACAACAACAACAACTACAAATTTTTGAGACAGGAGAGTCAAATGTGAGAGGAGGAGAAAAAATCCTTTCATGCCTCTTCTCCCTCTGTCATGGATTGTCAAAAGAGAAAGAGGGAAGAAAAAAAGTTGGTGGGTCGGTTTACACGATCATTGGTACAATTTAGTGGGGGACTCACGAGTTCCTGGCTTGACAGAGGCCGACGTTCGAGGCAATTCAAACCGACCGTAGGTACTCTGGTAGGTTTCCACGGTTTTTCCAGGGCAGAAAATTCCTTCTTGGATATCCTCATCCCCGCCACTACCTTCCTCTTCCTCCACGTCATCATCAGTCGTCATCATCGTCATGGATGTCTCAGTACTTTGGAATGACGTCTCCTCCTCCTCTCCTCCTCCCATTTCCCCGCTATCCTCTTCAACGGCTATGTGAGAGAGTGTGTGTAATGACAATTTCAATTTCATTGTCTACGTGTTGTTCATGAAAATTCTTGTTCTCTACTCTACTTCTCTCAACACACCATCATCCCCCATTTGCATGGCATTGTCGGAATGGCAATTGAAAACAATAAGATAACTGGACTCGGTGATTGACTTAAATGAGAATTATTTTTCTTTAACTACCCCTCCTCACCTTCACAACAACGTCTCTCCTCATCTTGTCCATCTCAACATGGATGAGAGAGACTACAGCATGTCATGTACATGTGATAACAGGGAACAGAACAATAATTACTATTGAAAAAAATTGAAAAAACCTGCTCCGATCTTCTGACTGCTGTGTGTGCCTGACTCTCACACACACAATAAAGAGAGAGAGCAAGACCTTTATGTAGATTGTGTATGATGCATTGTACCGATTAACCTACGTTCCTTTTTTGCATAATACATACAATACAATGTGTAGTAATGGTTATGATCAGAGCAGAATAGCTGGAATCCTTCTACTCTGTAATCTCTGAAATTCAACAATTCTTCCCCCTTCTTGTCTCTCTTTGTCTTGATTATTTCAAACAGGAACCACAAAATAAGTTCAGAGTACAGAATAAGATGAAGAGTGGTGGGTCAAAAGTGTCCACCTTCTCTCTATTCTCTAAACCACATGAAATGTTGAGCACAGCAGAACACACACACGCACAACCCCGTACTGTTTTTGCATTGAATTGAGATCCTATGAAATTGAAATAATTTTTTTACTGGTCTCAAAGATTCTTAATACAATACATAATGGGAGGAGAAAAGAGAAGGAGACAGGAGGAGGAGGAGAATGATGTATGTGTGTGAGAGGACACACACAGGGTTTTCGAAGACATGGATAGGTTATGGAACTGTAGAAGGGGTATGAAAATGAAAATGAAGAAATAATATTCGGCATCACACTGACTCTCCTTCTCTTGTAACCAGACCAAAAAGAACAGGAGAGAAATGCCACATACGAAGCGTCGCTCTTCTTTGACTTGGAGTCAAAACTCACACAGGAGGAAGTCTTTTTTCTCAAGAGTATCTTCTGTGTGTGTCTGTGTGTGTGTGGTTGTGGCAGCCTACAACAGATGCATGTTTAGCTACTCATTTGCTGTGTCTGCCTACACACACACACACGAGGATATAGAATTTTTCATTGTGAAAGTATGTAGGATATTTTTTCTGTTACATAATATGGGCAACTCTTTTTCTCCACTTCTTGGTTACAATTGAAGTCTCTTGGATGATCCAATCGTTGTTAGAGTAAAAATTGTAATGGTTACACATGTACAAGACACACACACACAATAATGTGTGTGTGGAGGGGAAGACTCCAAGTCACAAGTTTGGAAGATTGAGGGAATGGTCGAGAGTATGTATTGTATACTTGTACTTGAGTTTTTTTAATATTGGAGCAGCTACCGTCAAAAATTTTCATGTAAACTTTGCTCTCTGCTGGCCTGGCCTCCCTTTCCCTTCTTCGTCATTTTCTTCTCTCTCTCTCTCGAGAAAGAGAGAGAAGAGTCGATACTTTTTTGCTCTTGAAAAAAACTTACTGTAAAAAATTCCATACACTTTATTCGACAGTACAAGTAACACACACACCATGTACGTACAATATGTACACAGGAGTAGTTTGAGGCAAAAGGAGAAAAAAATGCTGCCTATTATTTATTTACATTGTATGTGCTGTGTGTGTGCACTACCGTAAGCCACAAAGATGGAGTTAAATCATTTGATGTCATTTTTCTATAATTTTTTCCACAAAAAAACCAAGACCAAGTGTATGGGCGGGTGATGGTGTGTGTGTTGTACTCTTAATCCTACGTTTTTAAAAATTCTATGTACTACATTGTATGCAGGACCGCATATCATGTCATTTCGAAACCACGAGCAAACCATAAAAATAAAATAATCTAAAGTACACAGAGAGAGAGAGAGGCTGAGTGTAAAACAAGAAGAACCGGTGAACAACAAATAGAACTGTATTGTGTGTCTTGCCTTGACTTGAACTTTTTTTTACAGCTGAGCTCAACACTAATATCCTTACCTATATTGTATAGATATTGTACAGTAAATGAGAATTCTATTTCCTCCCCTACTTTGTACAAATGTTATGAATATTACTTACACAATTTATTCTGCCACCTCAGACTGTGTAGGGTAATGAGCAGGGGCGTACCGACGGGGGTGTGGAGGGGTGGAGTTCACCCGGGCCGGGGGTAGGCAAAAATTAGAGGTCGGAGATGGAGGAGTGTCGAGAATTTGACTAAATTTCTTATTAAATTTACGTTCATATTTGAAATGACCAAGAAACCAAAGCCCCGTAGAAAATATTTTATAAAAATTGCAAAAAACAATGACCAACAGAAAAAAGTCTTTACAAAAAAAAGGTCAGCTATACACTTGATAAAATGAGCTTCCATCAAGAGGGGCCGGGGGTGACCCCCATTTCACCCGGGCCGGGACATACCACGGTACGTCTCTGGTAATGAGTGGTACTTTATGACTGGGCCTTCGCACAAAAGAAATGTAAAGTGGAAACTGTTTCTCTTCGACTTTCTATCTGTGTTAGTTCAAACATGATTTCAACACCCACAACTTTATGAAAAAAATGGAAACAATCAGGGATCAAGTAAAGTTAAATCAAACAGACGAGATAGGATCACATTACACTTGACATACAATATTGAGTATTTTTTGACAACCCAACTCTATCCAAAAGTGTGAAGATCTCCAGTCAAAAGTTTTATTGTCAAGGTTAATTTCTATTTTTATCAATTTCCCCTTGATTTATGAACCTGTATCTCTACTACGAACAAAAAGTTGTCCCTATCCATCTTCCTGCAGGTGTGATACGGGTATTACACGTAATGACCTTAATGGGCGTTCATTTTTACGGGATATTTGATTTTTAAAATTATTTTCCGAAAAAAAAATCTCTCTCATTTTATTAGTCCATATTAGTCAAACTAAAAAATGAGTGGTGGCCGTGTACTTCTCTGTACAAAACCAGAGAGTGAGGAGAGACCTCCTGAATGACAAACCAATGTGAGGATAATGTAGGGTTAGACAATCCGTTAGAAAAAATTAAATTAAAGGATTCGACTGAGTCAAAAAAAGTTGTTCCGAAAAAAATTACAAAGACACAAACATGAAGAGCTGCTACCTCATTCACAGTCTTGTACATGGTTGTTGATGTGTGTGTGTGCAGGTGGATTTCACTGGAAATGTTCATCAAATGATTCATGTGTGTGTGTGTGTGTGTGTGTGTGTGTAAAGGTCATGTTTATATAAAAACAGTGTAGACTGTATGAGTGTGTGTGTACACTACACTGTCTTTTTTTTCGACTCTACCTTAATTTCTTTTCTCCTGAGGACTTGCACACAGGTGAGTCTGTCTCTCTCTCTCAAGAATCTGACAAGAGACACACAACATCAACAACTGCCCTACCCTTCCATCTCCCCATGAGATGTTGTCTATAAACATTAGCTAATAACATGGCTTCTTAAAGTCGACAGAGTCATAAAAAGCGTTTGTGTTTGTGTGTGCCTGTGATGACTGTTGAGAGAGAGAGAAAGAGAGATGACTTTGTGGGCAAAGTGATTGCATGATGTTTCCCCCCTACTTGGCTGCAATTTGTTCATTTTGAGACAAAAGGCCATAAGCTCACTCTATTTTATTCTTCTCTCTCTCTTTAATTTTCCTATAGACCGGGCATTGGACAGTCCAAGTCACAGTAAAGAGAAATACAAAGATAGAGAGACGGGAAAAAATTGTACGTTTCTCTTGAATCAAAATCTTAAAATTATGCAAGTGAGTGAAAGGTGAAGCCCATTAAGGATGTACATGTTTGTCTGTGAAAATCCTTCTTCTCCTCTCTGACTGTCTCTATACAATTTAACAAAGGATGAAAAATGCATCATTTTTGCGCCATGTCCATTGAGCCAAGGATCTTCTCTTTGCATAAATGATGACTGCTGTGATTATTTGGCAAGTTGCTTTTTAAGCCCAGTTCACCTACACAAAAACCCAATGTTGTACACACACACACGCGCATACACAGGCAAATGAAGGGAAAGAGAAGATGTTGATGGGAAATCATGATTCATTTTGCAGGGGAAATTTACGTGTGTGCGTGTGTGTAAATGTACACACACCTCACATACTGACTTATGAATATGGCCTGTCCCATCAGGGAGATGGATAGATTTTTTGGCTGGTGTGTATGTATGACAAATCATATGCAATTTCATATTATGCTAATTATGTTGGGGCTAACCACAGGTGTAATTCGAATGACATCATAATATAACATGGATTGAGAGGCTGTTCGTACGACCACTTCTCATCCTCCTAGTAATCAGTATTTTGGCTCGGAGAGGCTAATCTGCTTTAAATTTCAAGACACAATGAAGGAGGAAACGTTATACAATTCACACTTCTTGAGAGGGAGAGAGAGTGAGAAAGAGATGCTGATTTGATGATGCATTGAACTGTTCAAAGATATTGACAATTATGATGGAGATGTAGGTTATAGATTAGATTGTAGCAACTACTACCTCCTTCCACTTCTCCACTCTTAATATAGTAATGAAATTGAGGGGATGACGGGAGGAGGAGGATTCTACTTGGCTCGTAGGAACGAACACTAATGTGGTTGAGGATTGTAGTCGTTGGTTCGCCAGGTGAATATTGTAAAATAGTAGGATGTATGCATGATGAAGGTGATTAGGGAACACAATAGGAGCCCTGGTCTCCCTCCCTCCCTCATTCTCTGTTTACAAAGTCCTCCATGGCAAATAAAGTGTGTGATGTGTGTGTGTGCATTAAAACATGAATTGTGTATGATGGTTTGAGATTGATGATCCGCAAACATGACACGAGAATTGAACAAACAATGCTTACATTAGGTAATTCTGTAAAAGAATTGCGGAAGTAAGACACGAACAGAGGAGAGTAAAACAAGATGATTACACTGTACACTACACTAGCCGTGGAGAATGACTCGAGGACAGTCAGACACAGAGAGAGAGATGAAAGAGAGAAATATATATATACACACACATGCATATGAGAATGAAAATTTTTGAAAAAAAGTCACAATCGTTCAGTCAATTGGAGGATGAGACGAGAAAGGTGGGAGGTTAAGAGTTAACACGAAGAAACGAAAAAGGTCTCTCTCTTTTGTCCATTTGGTAAATGGAAAATTATTGTGTGTGAGCAGTAATGGCTACACTTGTAAAGTTCATCTCTCCTCGTGCATTCTGATAGACACTAATACGTGATTAGCTGACTAGGAATAGCCAAGATACAAATGTAAAGACTGCTTTTTGCTATGTGTACTTTGTACTGATTTTACAGAGTTTGTCAAATAAACCCTGTATTCTACGAGTTGAATTTGGAAGAGAGAATATTTGTAGTAGAGAAAAGAGAGAAAATTTAGTGAAAATGGAAAAATGAATGGAGGATGGGGAAGAAACATACCGAGTTCAAATGAATTTGACAATGACACTGTAGTATTCTGTTGGGTGTGGTGGTGGTGGTGCTGGAACCCCAAACTATTTGGTCCAATGACAGTGAGAAGGAACAACAGGAGAAATGTTGCAGGCCCACACCAAGATGACGATGAAGATGATGATGACCAAGTTTCCTCTCCTCCTCCTCTTCTCCTCCTGGACGAAACGACTTCCATTTGATGATGAAGAGATGATGAGAGGGAAGTAGTAATGGGTGGAAGAAAGTTTCCTTTTCCCTATATATATATATATATACGTAAGTATTTCTCTACTTGCTTTTCTCCACAAACTTTTCCCACAATTTCATTTATTAATGATTTTGACTTGTTCTTATACTCGGCTAGTAGTCTCCGACTCTCGTGTGTGTGTCTTTGGGAACCCTGGCACACTTCCTGAACCCTGGTACAATTGAACTGACACTAGTCATGGTACCTGGTTTTTCTCATGGTCTTCTCGTCCCCTTCCAATGTACTTACTACAATATACATATATATAAGAGGGACACTATCATATTTTTTAGTATATAAACTTTCAGAATCTCTGTAACTTTTCATTATGACTTCCCCTCTCCCTTCCACACCAATCATTTCCATAGATGTGACTCTACATACATAGTTCTGATGTAAATGTCATTCTTCCGCTAACGTTGTCCATATATAATTCACACATCCACCATTAATTCTCCCTTATAATGTGACTGGACCGACGGTCAGTTGTAATATTTGATTTCTCTCATTATTTTGAAAAAAAAGTCTCTAATCTGTATTGGGTGGTTCCATTAAGACTTTTTACGACTGTGTGTGCTTGTTGGGAGCATGTACATGTATTTTAGCAAATGAGAGGAGAAGGCGGTTGCAAAAATGAATCCCCGTTGTTTTTTTCACCCAAAGGTTATCATATTGAGGATTAATTTTTTATAGCTCACTCTTGACCATGTCAAGAAACAATCCCTTCGACAATGAGGTTGTTGGGCTATTAATCCACTCCACACACAGTTCATGATTATCATAAGCTGTCATAAAAATACGCGGTTCACCTGTGGTCGCGAAATGAGATTGGGACACTTGAGGAGAGGAGAGAGGGAGGATCTTTTCATTTTTAGGTGCATTTTAATGTGAATCTGATCCTTATTATTCACTTTTCCATTGCCCTAGGCCTCGCTGTCCTTCTTTAATTGCAATGGACGGATGACTTCAATTTCAAAGTAAAAAAAATGACTCACTATTATTAGGTTGAGTGAAATGGACCTCTAAAATAAAGGTACTGTCGTGAATGACACACATCAGTTACAATGGATGGGTGGACAGAAACTGTTATTTTCAAGTTCTTTTTGTATTATTCATAAAAATTCGAGATAATTTGATGGATTCAGGATATGACAGAGAATTCCCCAGAATTTCCGAAAATGTCCTCAAATCACCAATAAATTAATGAGCAGAAAAAAACAAAATTGAGTTCAATACAAGTTTTAAAAATGAATATTTTAGGGGGGATTAAATAAGAGTGAGGTTAAAATAAGGATGACGTACATTCATAACATTATTTACATTGTTACTACATTGGGGGAACGGGATACACACTGCTTGAAACTCATTTTTTTGTTTAGAGTCCATGCATCTGACTTTTATGATGATTTCATGGTTGCCTATTTTGCAAACAAATAATTAGTTTGGTTTATTTAAATATGGCACTGTACACTGTGTGCAAATGTAAATAAATGATGATGATGTACGCTCTGAATGTAAAAGGGAAACAGAAATAAAAGTATTTTTTGTACTCTATCCCTGACGAACTTCACACAATAGCTGCCATCATATAAAGAGGGAGAAGAGGGTAAGAGTGATATCCCATTTGCACCTTCTAGGTTGAGGTCAATGTACATCATTCCATTATTAGAATTTATAATGTGAAACTTTTACAAGTTCTTCATCTTTCAACCTATCCACCATAATAATAATAGTAGTAGAGTAAGTAGAAACATTATACCCGGAAATATATAAGCCACGACGCGACGTCAAGTCTTGTTCTGAATGATGCATACCTTCAATAAATTTTTTTAGATGAATCAAGATAAAAATTTTTAATTGTACTGCGTGCCATTTCATACTAGAGATAACACTATTAACAGTAGAAATGATGAGATATAATTAAGTAGTCATACTACACACAGTCCCAACCACAGACACCATAATTTCATTCAAATAGAATTCTTTTTTTTATTGTCATCTTCTTTGACACAAAGAATGGCACATTAAAATATCAAATGTCTGTTATTTGCAAACAAATACGACGTCACATCATTTCAAATTACAATCTAATATACTCTTTTTACATAATACTAGAACCATATTAAATCAAAAAATTGATCTTTATGATTCATGAAGTAGTCACACATTTATTTTGTACAAACACATTCAATTAGTCATGTTATCAACTTTAAGAATAATGACATCAAAACTATTGCTTCCGTCATTTATATGGTTCAATATTAGTCAAATACACACAATCCTTTAAAAATTGTAAATAAACTAAATCATAGATTATTATCGATAACTTCATATACCAGTACGAAGGAAATCGGCGTTGAAACTTTGTTCATTATGCCCATCTCAAACAGTACAATTCATCATGTACTCATAATATAGTAAAATATTGTACATGGATAAACTAAAAATAAATATAGAAAAAAAAATCAGTTTTCAGACTCAAGGAATAAATAATGCACTCAGTCATAATATTATTATTATATTATGCAAAATAGAATGAACCAAGCTTTCTTAGGAAGACATGTAGCAGATGCTACTAAGCATAGTAAAAAATAATCGACTTTAAATATTTATGAAAATACAAATATTATTATTAGAAATATAAAATCTCAAGTTGAAAAAGTATATTTTTCAAAATAATTAAGATTTCTCTCTCTCTCATTTCCTAGATTGCATCATAGCACTCCATGTAATAATACCTTTCTCATAAAGCTTGTCACTCACTTTCATATGTATGTATAAAATGGTTATTACTCCAGAGTATGTATAAAAAATTAGGTAAGTAGCTGCCGATCAGCAATTAGAATACAAGAGTCATCACAACGATAAAACAGACACAAGACAAATATAAGCTGCAAATTATGCAACCCGGTTTAAGAGATCCAATAATTACGTCAGTCAGTGGAGATGGGATGGGTATCATAATTTTTTGGCATGAAAGGAAGATGTAAGGAAGACAATTATGCCTGGTATTTAACCGGTTGTTAAAGGTCTTTTCTCTCTACACAGAGGAAGTTTTCCCTATTAAAATAGTAATTACTCTTACATTCTACATTAAATGCTCCAAATCAAGAAAATATCAACTGCTCATTAACCTACAGTACTTACAGAGACCTCGAGGAATTTTGAATGGCCACCTTCAATTGCTGACCATTTCCAAATTTCTCGCAGATACAATCACAACACTAACGAACAAAGTAATTGCTACAATTAAATTAATACTCAACATGAGAGAAGTAAACTATAGCTGTCAAAACATCACACTATACATTAGTCGCATCGTTAGTGATGAAATGTAGTAGGAAGGGTCGTTGTTCGTATTTTAGTAACGATAAATTTTATCAATGTATAACCAGTCCAAAGTTACAAAAGCAAATAGAGGTCCTTTTCTCTCTTATTATTATTATTATTATTATTATTATTATTATGGTAAAACATGCATTAGTACGGGTTCACCTCTTCACTGATTAGTGCCCCCCAGCTGGAAGTTTTGGATGAATGTCCAGAAAAATGAGTTAGTCAGTGGCAGCCTTTTTCGCAAATGAAGCAAGAGCAGAAATCTCACTCGTGTTTGCATCCAAACGACTGAATTCAATTTCCTCACCCCCACTGTTATTGCTTGTGTAAGGATCTGTCAAAAATTAAAATAAGTATTAAGCCAAGGAACTGACATACAACTCGTACAAGTGGCAAGTGGGATTTTCCCCTAGTTTCGACTAAAATGTGCTTCTACACACAAATCATACCAAAAATGACATCACAATAATTGATTTACTAGTGTCATTTCTCAATCATATTGTAATTCTGTCCGAAACAGTTAGTATCGTTCAATTACCTCTTTCTGGAGGCCAACGCTTATGTGAAGGTGCGTACAAGCACAAGAGAGCAGATATATAAATATTCCACATCCCGTAAACACCAGTGTAAAACGCTGACGTGTACTCGATTTCTAATTGTGTGTCACTCCCTTCCCACTTCCATTTATCCTCAGTGACTTGACCCAGAATGAACCCAATGACCGTCATTGCGGCACAAATTAGAGTGGTCCACATGAGAAATTTGAATCGATAAATGATTCCTGGTAATACAAAAAAAATGGTGTTATGTTTCAAAGCAACAAAATTCAATGTTCTGGTTCTGGTGGGTTACATATTTTGTAAAATTGAAACAGTTACCTTGATAGTGAAAACGTCGAACTGCCGACATGGCTGGTAATGATGTTCCTTTGGTGCTAGTTTAGAGATTCAAAGAAAAACAAAAATCAGTAACACATATATGTATGTAATGAATAAAAACTGACATACGATGCCATAGTGTGTAATTTTTACCTGATATTAACAAACACCCTCCGCACGGTCCAGCTCAAAAATACAAAATAGAGAAATGCCGATACACCGGCAGCTATGATGAGTGCCAGAGCTAAAACGACAATAATATCAAATTCAGTGACTCAGTATGGTAATGTATGTAATTTAACCGTACGTATGCTATAATTTTATTTACCTAGGCGTGTCCCCACTGGAGTAGCCCACAAAGAATAAAATGGATTCACCAAGTGCGCACCCCTTTCGCAAAGGTCAAAAAGGAACAAAGCCAGACAGCCCACTCCAACTGCACTCAAGTGTTTCCAATATGTTCGTAATTTATTTCGTTCTGCTCCCGATTCCTAATACATCATTTAAATTGGAAAAATCAAATATTAAGTTATAGTAATACTTTTTATATAATCTTTACAACATTTGATCAATAAATTTACCATCAAGTGTTCACCAGTAAACACTAGCCAAAAGGATAGAAGAGCAGCGTAGAATATGCCTTGTCGTATGTCACTCACGAGAAGCATGTAAGGCATGTCAAAGTATAATGTGAACCACTCAATGGGTACTGCAAATAGAGATTGAAAATAAAACTTACAAAGGATTCAAGGGCATTATCATCACATATACATACAAGAAAATTTCAGAAACTCACAATTCAAAAATTCAAGAGTGATGGCAAGGGCCAATATAGTTTTTTCCAATAGTGCAGGAGGTCTTCCTTGCGCTTGGACACGTCTCCAAAACCAGACAATGATGAGAAAAACAAGAGGCGTAAAGACAGTCTTCATGGTGAACCATACTTTTGTGAATCCTCCATTTTGGTAGATGGTCACGAGATGCATCTCTTGAGGAATACCAATTCCCTTCATAAAAAATAGTCATTGAACATACATATTTAATACACAAGTACGTAATAACATCACAGGAATGACAAACACACGCACACATGCTAATATGAATGGGCGTCTGATTACACATTGCGCATCCGGCTTTTTACACCTTGGATTGTCTCATCCTCTTAATTTTACAGGATGCTGTACATAGTCGATTTACCTTGTTATGGTTAGTCAGTGGAGATACTGGAAGACGAATATTCAGCAGGTAAAAATCATGATGCAAAGAGCCAAGCTCAAAGAGAGGAATTAGTTCACACAAATAAGTATAGTCTTCCTTAGGATCAGCGATAGTACACTCTAATGCCCTTTCTTCCTTTGATTCTGCATACCATTTCCAATCCGTGTCAGCATCATATTTGTTTCGATAAGCTAGTCGAGCGTCCAACAAAAGTTGAGCTCCTTCCTCTAAAAATGATATTATGATGTACAATGTCATGTATTTACGTCCATTTTTTGTATTCAATAATTGATGTAGAAGTCATTTACTAACCGACAGGACTGTCTTTTGAGTACTTAATCTCCATTTGTAGAATCCCAATCAAATTTTGTTGCCACCTTGTGAAATCTAGTATAAATGTAATGACATCTTATTAATTTCTTTGAACTTCTTTGAATTGAATTTTGTAAACAAAGGAACGTGTAGTAAAAATACCCAGTATTATGTTGTCCTTTGGATGAGGTATTTGGAATGAAAACACAATGTTGTCAGCATGCAAGGTCTTTTCCAATGACATGATTTGATTACAATGACCTGTACCCCTTGGATAAAGCCATCGTGTGCGATTCGCTGTCGGGTCATGACACAATGTACCTAAAAAAAGAAGATAGACACCATTGTGAATTTTACGTAGAATTTGAATAAACAAAACAAAAAAATGTTGAATTTGTTACCTGAATTATACGGTGCACTGGAAGGTTTTGGAGCTGAGAAAGAAAGTTAAATAAATTTTACATAACTTTGAATTGGCAATGTTATTTCTTTGAACAAAGGATAACTTTTTACCTATGAGCCCTCCAATGAGGAAACAAGCGATTTGTCCAATAATGAATAGACAGGTGAGGACAAAGAGTTTTCTCCCACTCAAGTTTTCCAAAACCGTCCCCGTCATGTTGATTAGGTTCTAAAAGGACAATTTCCGACAACAAAAATAAATGTCAGAATTATTTACAAAATTCTGACGGAATACAAGGATGCGACAAGGAGTTTTGAGAGTCTTCAGTTTACTCACATACATTTGACTGCTCTCGCACTACCCCTACGCAAATCACTTATTGTTTGACCTTTCTTTTCGGATTTCTGGGTCATGTTAATTAATCAAAGTTGATGAATCTTGACCTCCAGCACTGGATGAATAGAGCCGTTTAATTATCGTATACCCTCTTTTGACCTAAGGCATGTTAATTTACAAAATACCCTGTCACAATAAGACCTTTCATTTTAAAATTCGGAAAGAAATTCAGGGACATGGATGGAGACATGACCAACATTATTGCCCATTACATCATCACAAAATACTCGTCCAGTGACCTGTGACCCGCAAAATTCGGATGCAAACTTGAGCCGCATACGTACAACATTGGGGCATGGCTTTGAATTTTTGTGTGCGCCTTTTGATTTGAGAGTCGGCGAGTGGATCCTTTTTTATTAGATTTTTGACAAATTCCAGTTGACGAAATGGCTGACGTATTGGACTTGGGTCACGATGAGGATATGGTCATTGACGACGATTTGGAGAGTAAGTCTTAAAAGTTTAATTTTGTCAATTACTATGATAATAATAAGGGAAAGTTTAATAAATGAATTTGTATTTTTAGAGGACGCTTTGGACCAATTAAAGGATAATGTAAAAACAAGAAAAGGCCGAGGATTTGCACCTGGTCATGCCCCTGCTCGACAAGTAGACATTGATTTTGAGACTATCAAATCATCTAATGAAAAAGAACCACCCGACACAAAAGCACAAAAATGTACGTCTTTCCTAAGATATTGTCATTATTTTTCTTTGCAAAGACACGTAAAGTATAAAAACGATAAATTATTACTGTTTATATCATAATTTCAATTTGTGTCCTCTGTGTAGCTGTGGAAGGTTGGATTCTAATGGTGACCGGCGTACATGAAGAAGCTCATGAAGACGATGTAAATAATCGCTTCTCAGAGTTTGGAGACATCAAGAATATTCATTTGAATTTAGATCGCCGAACTGGATTTCTTAAAGTAATGACTTGACATATTTTCCTTTCCATGCTACAAGTCACTTGTTGATGAATATAAATTTTTCCTTCAAGGAAATGAATGCTAATTGTTGTGTTGTTGTGATTCATCTACACAGGGCTATGCACTTGTGGAGTATGAAGATTATAAGGAAGCACAAGCAGCAAAAATCGGCTTAGATGGAACTGAATTATTGGGAAACACAATATCCGTCGAGTGGGCATTTAGTGAGTTCAAATTTTTATTCATTCACAAAAATGTATTTATGTGTTCATTTTATGCATTTTCAATTTGCTATTGTTGTTGTTGATACAGTGAAAGACAAAAGAAGAGTTGGACGATCAAGGAAGTACAACTAAGATACGTATAAGGAAGCATTCTTTATTATTAATTTAATATTATGTACATAATACAATTTTGAGTGTACATTGATTTCATTATACCAATAAGTATAAACTTGATACTAGATAAGATTCTACATTTGTAAACTCCTTTAAAAGTTCTATCATATATATCTCAGTAATTCATAATTATTTATAATGATATGTTTGATTACTACTACTAGTGAAATAACAAACAATGAATAAATAGGAAAAAAACTAACACCAAATTGGTATAGATTACCAAAAGTTATCCGACTATTTAGCTCCGTTTGTGAGACTATTACTGACTCGATTATATATTCGCCGATGCATATCGTCAACACTTACAATATAATAGGTACCATCAAAAAGTTCCGAAACATTTCCAACAGGAGCGTAGGGTGCTTCAAGTAAATTAGCAAAGAAAAGATTGTAGATTAAAATATTTCAAAAATAATGTATTTGGAAGCGTCTTACAAAAAGAAAAAAACAAGCATAATCTCACCTTTATGATGAACTGCCTGTCGAAGTGACATATTTTTTGAAAAAACTTGCGGATCCACTTTTTGTCGACTACTTAGTTGATGTTGAACACGTGAGATTCCGGATAAAAGCTTGAATAGCTTGCCAGAAGCTTCAGATACAATCCGTATTGAGTACATTGAAGCTTGAAGACCCGATCCATAAGAAAAGAGACAAAGACGATTCCCATCTAATTCTTGTTGTGTTTTACTGTCAAGTAAAACAAATACATTATCGTATGCTAATTGAGTGGATGCATGAAAAATAAAGTAACATTTCATTTTTTAAGACTTGCATGGTTAATAACAAAAGGGAAACAATATAAGTACCTTATCAAATAGGACACCAAACCACCATAAACTGAAGGAGTGTACATATTGCCCACTTGATTTGCAACATGCAACGAAGGTTTTGTCTTGGAATTAAAAATATTTTCGGAAGCTCCCATCAAAAGTTTCTCTACATCACGATCAAAGTATGATTCTTCCAATTTGACGTTTCTACATCATGCAAATATCATCATTACATTAGTAGGCTGGATAATATTATATCAACCACTGATCCTGAGTACACACAGATTGCAAATCATATATATAATACATATGAGAATATGATTACCGAAGAGAAACAAGGCTGGGATACTTTTTTGAGAGTTCAGCTTCCTCCATTCTTAAAACATCATTGAGAAGAAGACGAGCAAGAGATTTCTGAACCAATTTGCAGTATGGAGAATGAAAAATTACTGCATCAAATGAGTCCAATGTTATTTTATAAGAGCCTTTGTCTTCAGCCTTTTTGTTAAACCTTTGATAACAATTGTCCAGTGCACTCAAGTAGCACTGAATTGAGAGTTTGCCGTCTACTCTTGGATACTCTGACTCTAAATCTATATTAAAAGTTAAATATTAAAAACAACATCTGAAAACTTATCGGAATATTATATTCATCCATTCAGAAAACTTATCTTACCTGGTTTATAGAAATCGTAGACATGAGCGGAATGAGAAGCACGAAGACCTGTCATAATAATAATAGAATAAAAGTATTAGTCCACAATATTTACGCTAGTATGATTATTTTCAAATTAAATGTACTTATTTAACAACCTCGTTCAATAACTAGGGGAGCTTCCGGTCCTACAACAAACGTCAACCAGCAAAATAACAATAACCCATAAATAAATCATGGAAATGTTTCATCATTTTCTAAATAAGTCACCTATTAAAATAGCTACAGCCCCAGCACCACCCGTTGGACGGGCTGCACCACACGCATAAACTGCAATATCACCGGCAACAGCTAGAGCCAATCTCCCTAAAAATTGTCAATATTTTTTTTTAAAAAAAACATTACAGTAGTACAGCGTTAATTAGATATATGCATAACAAAATATAATGTTACATTAAAGAAAAAAACATGACACATATTAATCACTTAATCAGTATTAATATGGCATCTTGGTAGTACGTCATAATTTATTTCCATTCATTACATACCATCCCAGGCGCTGGATTCAATCCATGAAATTGAATTGAACAAAGCAGCAGTTCCTCCATAGCAAGCATTTGTCGAGTCAACACCTTCAATGTCAGAGTTTCCACTGGCTTCAAAAAGCTGCATTAAAACTGACTTCACGCTTTTCGACTTATCGAGTATAGTTTCTGTTCCAACTTCAAGACGTCCAATACGGTCATATCCTAAATATTTAAAGTAAAACAAGAAAACAATCGCCATATACATTAGAAATTAGAATCAGTTCCCAAATGTAAAATATTTTACTATATTTCATACAGATAAATTGGAGTACTAAATCACTATCACTATCACACGACAGTCATGCAAAAACGAAAATAAGTTTTTAGCATAATGGAGGTGATATTTCTTCATACATAGGGTCACTGTCGTTTCCCTAATCTTAAGTTCGAAAGGTCGTTGAATCTTGTCAAAAAAAAATTCTTGTATTTCATTTTGCTCCCAATCATTTATATGCTATACACAGAATGGCTTTATAAAGTATTATTGTTGAAACAAGTAGTCAGTGGAAGGAGAAGGTAACTTGATTTTAATCATAGAGTTTTAAAAAAAAAGTTTCCTAATATTTTTCCAAAACAATGATATTATTCCGTGCATTTGTCAACTAGAAAACTTGTGACTTCATTCTCTTTAAATATACTTGTCTTTGACAGTGTCATATAGACACTGATGACATTTCAAGTAACACCGGATGTGAAAAAAAAATCTCTCTACAACTCCATATTACTATTATCCCCACATTTCATCTAATCCATTGAGTGTTGACAACAAATACAACATTAAAAATACTAGCATAAGAAATGTTGTTAAAAAGTGTTACCTATTTTATGTTTCTCCATCAGATTTTGTACCACAGTCAGGCATAAAGAGTTGATGTCTTCACGATCCGAACAAAATCCCATCTTGTCTTGTCCAAGACCAACTGTATATTTTCCGGCAGAAACTCCATCGAAAACTTCCAACTCTGTCTGATCGACATACTGATATGGAAAATACAATTCTATAGCCAATATCCCAACATTTGACGGCCAGGAAGTTTGTTGATTCATATTTGACTGCGGTGTTGGTAAATGATTGATCGTATGTGTCCTCCTCGTCCTACTGTCTCAGCTGCCACATGAAATTTGAAAAAATATATTTTGTAAATTAAAGTTCTCCTTCTTATCCTTGTATTATAAAATATTGTCAATAATAATCTGCAGTAGTTTAAGGTGAAGGAGAATGGGCGCCGTTACTGACACCACGAAACTAACTGATAGATAGTCCCTCACAGCAAGGAAGTAAGAACGCATTGGTGTTTTTAATACGGACAGACAAATGTTAAAAGCATAATTATTACGAGACTGCTCAATACAATACCGAGGACTCCTCAGAGTCAGAAGAAATACGATTCAAAAGATTTTGGGCTTTTAGCCATTCCATTACATACACTTGGGAACGTGGAAAATGACGTGCAGTGTACTGACCAGCCTAAGGCAGTACCTGAATTCTTATGCACAGAGCAACAATCAAACGACGACAACCCATCCTCCTTATAATACATCTTCCTTCCCTCACTCTTCCTTTTGAATCTCATAAACAATTGATTTAATCAAACTTTATAAATGCCAAGTGTCCTCCTCACCACTAAAAAAAGACTAGTAGGAACGGTAGCAGTCATAACCTCTCACTACATATTTACTTGAGGTTCAAGTCATTTTTATAAAACCTGACTGACTCATGGATACTACAATTACAACTAGAATTCACAATAATTAACATCAAAACTTTCAATGTCCCTTTCCTTTCCAGAATATTTGAGATGTAAATACATGTGATATTTATACCTGACACAAGAAAAACACTTTTGTCACGTTAATACCCACACATACTTTTTAAAAATTTCATTTAAAATCTATTTATGCTTTATAGAATTATAGACACAACTTGGCTTCTCCGTCCTTCAATAATTGCTCCTACTCATGGAACTGCCATCACGTAATGATTTTTGTACAACAAGAGAGAAATAATTATTACACTGTATTATAGTAATTCGCACAAAGAAATACAAGTGACTGTACGTTCATGGAGAAATTATTCACAAACACACATGAACGAAGGTCCACATTGAAAAGAGCAGCACATTTACTGACAATGTAGGAGTACATTACAACAAATACACTCCTTTATTTATAATGCTCATATCATCAATTGTTATTGAACTACTTTGAATTCCAAATAGTGTGAATTTTCATAAACTCTAATGGCTTCCGGAAAATTAAAGGCAGCGTAAGCACATTGTTCAAAAAGACATTTGGGTAATACAATTTGGCATTATATCCATATCCGTTCACACATTAATATTTTACAAGTTTATAAACGCAATTCATTCTTTCATTCATTAACATATTATACGGGAAACCATCCAGGAATCAAAAGAATAAATACTATAACCCTTAAGCCATCATACTGTGTCCCAATTAGTCCCTTCTATCACTATATTATAATCGGCCAACTTCTTCCGCTCCTACCTATCTGTTAATAGGTAAAAATTGGAAACCAATTACGAAGAGAGAGCTGTTCATCAACCCTATCCGGACCCGTGACCCTTAATGTCAAAATTTCCTTTGTCTTTGTGGCAGAAGCACTGCTGACACTAATTCCAATCACACTGCGTGTTTTT
>WJFB01001317.1:0-33512 GCA_009870185.1 Pygmarrhopalites habei | reverse complement strand
TGACAGCTAGATTTTTTCTCTTTTCAGAAACGGGATGCTAATTTTAGGGGCCCTCCGCTAAATTAATTTTGTCCCATTTAAAAATCAGTACAAAATACTAAAAGTGAAAATTCATTTAGAGTTTTCCTGATGTTTTGACAGATTTTGACCGGTTTTTTGAGTAAATATTTCCAAATACGGTCCCACACAAGAACTATCCCTAGAAAAACTGCATATCTAATGAACATGATCTCCAGAGGTCATGGGGTGGCAATGGGGTTTGAAACAAAAATTGTCTGAATGACTCCGGACTTTTTTTTAAAACGACTCTAAATGACATTTCAAGTACAGGTTCAAAGACACATTTTGACCCATCTCGATGGACATGACCTCCTAGGGTCAATATTTGATGACTGTGACAAACTTCAGTCGCTGAGAGACTGCACAGCCAATTATGACTCAATCTGACTAATTCTTTCAATTTCAGACTCCCCAGGAGTGTCCTCATCTATTTTAATGTTGAACATCATCCACAATAGTCATCTAGACCCTTTAATTG
The DNA here is from genome assembly GCA_009870185.1 of Pygmarrhopalites habei. Lineage (NCBI taxonomy): Eukaryota > Metazoa > Arthropoda > Collembola > Symphypleona > Arrhopalitidae > Pygmarrhopalites > Pygmarrhopalites habei. The sequence goes on along the minus strand of WJFB01001317.1, from coordinate 32,974 downwards.
AGGTTAAAAGTTAATGTCTACTTTGTGTAGGAGAAAGTCAGCAAGGATGACTCTAAGATTCGAAATTTCCTTTTCCTGCCTTCTCACACAAAGTGAACCAAAACTTCCAACGTCAACTAAAAGGTCAAAATGACTGTTAACTATGACGAACAGCATTAAAATTCATGAAGACACTCTTTGGGAGTGTGAAATTGAAAGAATTATGAAAATTGCTACATTTGTGGTTATGGAATCTCTTTTCAACTGAGGCTTGTCCCTGTCATCAAATATTGACCCCAAGAGGTCATGCCCATCCACATGGAACAAGATGTGTCTTTGAACCTGTGCTTAAAATGTCATTTAGAGTCGATTTAAGAAAAGTCTAGAGTCATTCTGACAGTTTTTGTTCCGAACCCCATTGACCCTCTAATGACCTGTAGAGATCACGTCCACCTATTAATCGATCCACTCACTGGTTGCCCACTAATGGGACAGAATTCGGGACATTTTGTCGAAAGCCCGATCAAAATCCATCCAGACATGACTTCTGTAGCCGAAGGATTAGTTTTTCACCCCTCATTTCCGTTTTGGTCATCTCTATCCGTCCATGTGACCTCAGCCTCAAACTCGACTCTAAATGTCTAATTAAACCCCTTACAACATTTTAGCCATGTTTTTCAAAAAATCCAAGACATAAAATTTTTCTTGTTGAAAAATTTAGCGATGATACAGAGGAATATTTTTTTCTGAAACATTTCCAAAGAGGGAGAGAAAGTTTCCCTTCTCCTCTAGTTTTGAGATCATCATTTGTTTTTTAAGTTTTAACAAAATAATTATTATTCAGTATGGTAAGTTACCCCAATCGAAAAAAACAGACTAATAATTTTGCAAATTAGATAGTGTGTATCTCTGAGAAAATAAATTAGAGCACGAGGCATAATAAGTACAGAATAATTCTGATAAATTCCTGTTAACTCAGTTTTTTTCAAAATCGTCATTAGTACTCTTTCCTTTGTCTCCATTTTGTCCTCCATGTGTCTTTCCCCACTTTTTGACGACGATAAAAATTGTGAAATTTCTCTCTCCCTCTCAACCTGTCACATGTTCTGAATATTATTTATTATTATTTACATTTAATTGAGCTCATACTAGTTTAACGACAAACAGTTTGAGACACACACGACACGTCGCATGTTGTGATTTTTGTACAAGAGTTGACCGATTTTTTAAATGTCTCTATCCTACTAACTTTACATTCATCCGGCCACTTGATATGTACCATGTCCCCACACAAACACACACACACATGTTATGTACAGGGATGAATCAGACTCTTCCATATAAGGACTACATATTGCAAATCGAGAGAGAGTTTTAATTTCAAGTTGGTAAAAGTTATTCTCCTCCTCTTCCTCTCTCTTCTCATCCTCCCTCTGTGTAAAATACTATTTTATCATGAAAATTAATAAATTTTCATGAATGATGATGATGACGAGGTTCCGGACCCTCCGTCTCAGTTCAAACGGAACAGTCCTAAAAATGCACACACACAATAAAATTACACATGTAGTACACTTTTGTACAATTGTAATTACAAATTCCAGTGATGATACTCCACTTTGTAAACAGATGGATACAGATACGGATGTGGTCGCTGGATGTTTATGCTACATAAATAAATAAAACAAAGTAGGTAGTACTTTTGGGTACGTGTGTAAAAAAATAATAATATTAGTCTATATATTGTGTGTGTATATAAAAATCCATCCATGAATGAATTATTATGCGTTTGAAAAAAAACGCACACTTGCCAGATTAAAATCTGCGTAGCTCAGCTGGAAAAATTCATCAAGGTTGCAAATTTGGTGATTGACCTTTTCCCCAAAGTATGTAAAAAAAAGTCTATACGATTGCCGCTGGAAGCTGTTCCCTCAAGAGAATCTCTCTCTCTCGCTGGAATCTTAGACACATAAAAAATCCAAACTATCCTCGTCTCTCTCTCTCTTTGTAATAATAATATTATCATTCCTTCATATGTGTGTCTACTATCATATGTATGTATGTTTTACGTACATTTTTACACCAACTTTAAAAGTCTCAACATCATCATCATCATCTTTCCCTTCCACACACACACACGCTTCTCTCTTCACACATCTATGTACAATGCTATACATAATATGTAACAAAAAAAGTTCAGACAATACTTGTTCAAGTTGTCTGTACCTCACAAACACACACACACACCGTCCACTCCTATTCTTGTTCTTCTTTCTCTTTCTCTCTCTTGCTGGTTTGACTCGTTTCTCGTTTGTCCTAAATAAACCTCTCAAAAAGATTTTTTGCACCTTTTTCCCAATGACAAATAGTAGCTTTAACAATATTATTTTCATAAAGGAATATATTATAACAAAGTGTATCATTACGATTATTGGAGAGTGCGACTATAGATTACAGATTAACCATCATGGAGAGAGTGTGTCCACCACACACACACACACGTACACATACACACACAGGACAGAATGAGGGAGCCAGACAGTGCAGAAAATCAAAAGGAAAGAAAGGACAAATGCGATAAGAGAGAGAGAGAGACTTGTTAACTTGCGTAATCACTCATATATACATATATAATGTGAAATTTTGAGCTAGTCTAATAAGAGTTGTTGAATGAAAAACACATAATTATCCCCCACTTCTACTTAGCATACAGGAGCAAAAGCGAAAGAGAGAGAGAGAGAGACGAGCTTTTGATTTAGTGGACTTCCTACTTTTTCATCAAAGATAAACACGAACACGTGTTTTTTTAATTGCTCTCCTTTAAAACTATGTATCATATGGAACGTTGTACACAGTACACACACATCATTATAACAGTTTAAGTAGTAAAGAGAGAGGAGAGAGAGAGAGAGAAAATTAACCTTTCCAATTCAATTTTAAATAGTTCATAGACTTGAGAGAGATTACTAATATTAATGTATGCAAAGAGAGAATGACATGTTGTACTTATAAGTACTGGAGTTTTTTGTACAAGAGTCTCTCTCTCTCTTCTGTGACTCCTCTTGTGACTGAATCACTGATAAATAAATTATGATGATGATAACTTGGTCAATCAGCTTGAACCTTACAACCTGCAACTTATTTTTCAACTACATACTCAGCCACATTTTATTATAACATAATATTTAGAATGGATGATGATGAGGAGGAGGAGGACGAGAGGAAGAGGAGGTAGAGATAAGGGCCAATACAAAAAAAACTTTGTTTCAAATTTTTCCATAATCCAAATGATTTGAAAAATATGCAACTGGCTTTGCATATCAGTTTTTTCCTTTTTCATTATGGCGCAAATTCACATTCGCGTGTTGATTGATAAAACTTTTTATCACTTAAAAATAAAACTATGTGTGTGTGTGAGAGGGAGAGCGTGTGTTTTCCCTCCTTCAAAATGTTTCATTCATCATGACACACGGACTGAACCACTCAACACTAAAATTATTAATTGGTATTTATAATTCACTGTAGACTGTGTCTACGTCTGTTCCTTCTCCTCCCTGATTTTTTCACCTCTACTCACTTAAGCCTTTATGCAAACTTGAATGAATTCAGACAAGTGTAATGTGTAAGCATAAATTAATGTAGAAAACAAAGACCTCCTCTATCTCCTCAGAGGACAATGATCATCTTTACTATTTTTTTTGAAAAAAATTAATAAATTAGTCAGACTGTGGAATTTTTATTAAATGTAGGATCAAGTTTTGGAGGGATTTTAATGTAAGTTGGCAATGAAGCAAAAGTGAGGAAATGTTACGTAAAAGCGTAAATTAAGTTAAGTGAATGTAGGGAAGAGGGAGAGGGTGAGACGAGAAGAGATGGAAAAGTTGCGAGGACATTTAAAGGACTGGATTTAACTTTTTTTTTCTCTTACTTCTTCTCCCAACATTTTCTTATATTTACATTTACCTCATAAAAGTTTATAGGGTTGCTCCTATCCCTATCCCTGGCAATACTCAGCCAGGCCTGGCTGGTTAGCTATACACTCCACTATATGCTATATTGCTATCCCTCCTTTGGACCATCTCTTACCGGTTCGCTAACAAATTTTTTTATGCATTTTTATTATCAGTCAGCAGACTCTCTTTTCTCGTGCGGCCTTGACGTACGAATTAGCCTATAACATTGTATCTGTATATGGGATTGTTGTGTGTGTGTTTCGGCTTGACGAAGATTGCCATTCTCACCATATGTACACTTTTGATTATACAGTATGTAGTGAGTATACAGGTATGCTCATCAGGATTTTACCTGACCAGGTTCCTCACTCTGTTGTGTGTGTGTAGGTATGTGCTGTACATACTTAAAAACCACGTTCAACTAACGTGGCCGGCTGGCTGGTTAGACTTTGACTATCGTGTATAATAATAATTGTGTGTTGTGTGGAAGTGGATGTGTGTCTTTGGAGGAGTTGGATAATTCAACACAACACAACAATGTGGTCCAATGTGGTCTCCTCACTTCTATCTCCACTCTCCAGCAAAAGTAAAGTAAAGTAGGGGAGCAAAAGAGTATATCATTCTACTATTCTACCTGTACACCTCATCTCATGGATGAGAGGAGAGGAGGCCACAACCAGGACAAGGACCAGCATAATATTTTACTTAAGTTTTTCCTTGTAGTCTGAGGTGAAAAAAAACAGCACATTTTATCTTCATCTCTCTCCTCTCACACTCTCTTTTCTCTCGCCTTTACCTACCTACATATTTTATATTTTGTACACATCAGACAGACGGACAGGCTCAGTGTCGATAAAGATGAGGAGGAGGAAGAAAAGAGAGAGAATTTTTCTCCCTCTCACCCTTTCACCCTCTCTCTCTGTCTCTCTTTATGTGGACACATGTGAGAGTGTGAGTGTGGTTCTTAATAATACACAAATAATGAATCCTACATGGTCGTACACTTTTTGTGGAAAAAATCTGTCTGAGAAGAGAAGAGACAAGAGAAGAGTGAGGGAAGGTGTTTGATCGGACCGGGATGAAGATTAAGGAAAAAATGAATAGAGAGAGAGAGAAGAGGAGGAAGAGGAAAAAAAACTGTTGTGTGGCAACATACCAAAGTGCATCAGAAGAATCATCATCATTGAAAGTCCATTGAGGAGTGTTGAGGCTGTAACTAGGAGGAAAAGATGAAAATGAGCAAAGAAGCTTTTATGTTCAAGACACACCAAATGAAGAGTTTTACTGGTTGATTTTCTCTGTCCCTTCCATGCTCTTTGCTTTTTCTCTTTTTCCTTTTTTTCCTCTCTCTCTCTCCCTCTCTCTCTCTGTTGGGAAGTATCAAGAAGAAGAAACCTATTGCTGTATCAAAGAAGAAGGGATACAGATGATGGTAATGATGATGCTGTGTGTTGCTGTTGTCTGTTAATATTAAGAATTGAGAATGTGGTGGTTCGCCGGTTAGTCAGTCGCTTTGGTTTGTTGTTTTTTTAGTCTTGCTCTTGCTTTATCATCCCTTGGTCATCTTTTTCTTCTTCTTCTTCTTCTTGTGGCTGGCGCAAAAGTTACTTCTTTGCCAAACTCATTCGTATGCAGGAATGTGCGTTCGAGAAATCAGTCAAGTTCATCCAAATGCATGTAGGGTTGATGAGGGGGTGAAGCTGGTCTGAGTATGGGAGAGTATTAGAGAGAGAGAGAGAGAGAGTGAGTGTGTGTGTGGAGAGTTGTGTACAAAAACCATTTTATCAATATGACCAAAAACTGAGGTTCACATCAACAGATAAAAAAATTGATAAAAAGTATGGAGGAAAGATGAAGCGTTTTTTTTCGATGATTCCTTCACTGGCCATTTAAACGAGGATTTTTCAGTGAAAAAATACAGAGTCAAATGAAAATTGTAGCTGAAGCTGAAGTAAAATAGTACAATTTTTTGAAAAAAAACAATTCAGCTATAATTATTGTCCGGATTTAGGTTTGAAGAAAAATTAATATCCAAAAAGAGCTAAAGCAGAACTACTATAATTAAATGAATTGATAATTTTAGAAGGACGTCACACTTCCTTTTTTATCGACAAAAAACCTTGTCACTTCCTCCCTTGAGACATGACCCAGACATTCAGGATGAAAGAAGAGGAGAGGTCAAGGGAAATTTCTTGACACTGGTAATCACCCTTTCCTCCCGATAAGGGACTAAAAATCCCCCGGTCTACCCTACCTAGATTCCACACACAAATTTTTGCATTCTTTTCATCCACACACGGGCTTTTCATTCTCATCTTTTTAGTGGTGTGTGTGAATGTGTGTGTGTGTCTGGGAACACACACTACCTGTACAAATGCATAAAATGATACACACACTCACTCTCGAGTGTGTGTAGTGTGTGTGTGTGAATATAAAGTGATATTGCATACACATACATACAGGATGGGATACACAATATGAATTGGCATTCCCTTGTCTTTAGCAAAAGAAACATTAATGGTTTGGGATTACGGCATATAGAGAGCAATGGGGATATTGATACCGATATGAGATTAATCCTCTATACTTTTCATCCAGACACTATACAAATATATTAGAAGAGCTCAGATATTCAATATAGGAGAGAAAGAATTTGAAATGAATATACCAAGTAATAATATAATATTTTTCTTCCTAACTAATCTCGTCCCAACAATCTTAAAAGAGTGTCTGATTGACTTTCTCATCTCATCTGTCTGTCTTATTTCTTATTTGTTCTCATGCTTTGCCAATTTATGTTCTAGTTTAACAACTTGTACATCCAAATTGATAGAAGTTATCTCTTCTCGGCCGTATGTCTATGTCTCTTTAGACTTCTTCTTCTCCCTCTCTCTCTGTATTGTAGTTGGATATTTGCAAACTGTTTTTATTCTGATACAGACCGTTCTGATGGGTTGTGCCGGTCGTGGGTTTCCTTCGTACCCTTTCCCATGTACTTGATAGAATGTACTCAGAGTGTGTGTGTGTGGAGGGACACTCTTCTTCTTGCTCCCAATATCATCTTCCCCTGTGTCTTTCAACTACTGAACTTTTGAATAATGGTAATAATAATATGGACTATAGTGACTCACACACACAAAATAATAATAATAATACCCAATGAATTAAATTCTTATACTTACTTATATAGAATCATTCTGACTCTTCCCTCAAATAAAGTCAGAGTCACTCCAAGATGCCACTCCAATTCCTTGTATGCCCTGCCTTATCATCATATAAATAAAATTGATGATTAATACACCGGATCTACAATGATGGGGCAAGAAGGGCCAACAACAAAATCTCACAACAGTAAAGGAAAATAACCAAAAAGTACCATATATATGTCTATCTGTCCCTCTCTCTCTCTCTCTTTGTGTGTGTGTGTGTGTGTGTGTGTGTGTGTGAGGGGTCGGGTATATAAGTACATTGGATGATCTCTTAATTATATTCACTGAATTATTAAGTATGCATCACCCCAGCACATTTTTTGCACACCTTCAATCTTCTCCGTATTTTTGTCCATGTACAAAATACAGTATGTAAATTATGTAGACAGATGAGTGACTCAACATTCTGACCGTCCAATTTCTTAATAAATACTGATGACGAGGAGAAGGAAGGAGTAGCAGACTTATGATTAGTCATTTTCATGGATTTGGGTATTTAGAATCACAGTTAATGTCCAGAGAGGAAGAGAGAAAAGAAGAAGAAAAATGGAATTCAGTCCATTTTACCCCCATTTCAGATTGTGATGGACACATTTTCTTCTTCCTTCTCCACATCCCCACAGTTTTGAATTAATTAGTTTTACAAAATATAATTTAAAATTTAAATATAAACCAAATTCACTATTCTATACAGGATAGCCGATCCTTTTGACTTTTCCCAACAATTGTCTCCCCCGTTCCATATTTCCAGCTCAACTTGAGATTCTCAAGTAAATATACAGTATAGGAAGATTGAATAATTGGGAATAAGGTACATATTTAAATGTGACTGTGTAAATTAGATTTACATTCTCCAGAGAGAGAGGATGGGGTGTGTATGAGTGAAGGATGGAATTTCACTGGAAAGAATTGAATTTCAAATACTACAGAAAAATAAAGACAGTGTCACATAGCAGAGCAGTGCTCTTGAACCGAATGGTGTATAATATTATTTTGACTAACATATGACAACTACCACTTTCAGAATAATTATTCTTGAACGAAGGTCCTCTCTCTCCCTTTCTCTGTTCAATTTGGATTCACATCAAATTCCATGAATCACAATACAAATAACGATGATATTCCAACGATACGACTTACAATTACCATTTTTACTCTCTCTCTCTACATCTCTCTCTACGGATCATAGTTATACACGTTTTTTAGTAAATATACAACAGTAAAATGTGTGTTAGTAGTGAGGTTTTTAGTTGAATCAACAAAAATTTTACCACGAAGGTCAGGTAAATTCAACAACTGAACCAAGTCCTTCAATGAAAAAAAATTGAGAGTTTGGCTATTACAAATATTGTAAACTCAAAAAAGATGGCATTTTTTTTAAAAAAATAAATTGTTACTGTAAAATTTGATTTCTTCTCTTTCTCTTGAAGGAGTTTATTGTGCATTGCAGAAATTCGACTCTTTTGTAAATACCCCTTCCTCCTGTGTGTGTATGTAAGAGTAGAATAAGGACAGAAAACCCCACTACAAATTTTAATGGTGTGGTACACACACACACATGGTATCATTGGCATGTGTAATATCATTTGCAATAAAATTGCACAAAATATGAGATTGTGAATGACGATTGACGAGCTGTTTAATTAAGTTCACACACACTCTCCCTCCAAAACACACACACACACATAAAATATGTCATTGGTTGTTCACGTGATTATACACTACTCTCATTAAACTCCTATAATTGTAATCTGCATTTGTGTGTACTGCACTAGCAGGGATTCGTATTACTTGTATAATTTTATTACAAATTATGCGAACATTGGCAAAAATTAGGGTTTTTTTCTTCTTCATCTTCATCCAACCATGATACAGATTTTACTAAGTTTGGCTAAAAACATTAACAAAATTTGCTGACTATGCGAAATCTATTTTGTCCCAGGCCATGGCTCTTGGCCGCCCTCACAAAATTTCATACAAAAAAGAAAGAAGAGCAAAACAAAATCTCAGAGAGAGAGAGAGAGATTAAAGATTATAAAAGTCTGACCGAAAAAATTTACACGAGGTTACTCTAAATCCCAACACACACACTCACACACACATAGTACAAGATGCAAGATTGTCCTCTCTTCAAAAATAATATTCAAAGTGACATTCAGCAATCCTGTTTCCTTTTACACTTTGTACTTGTTTTTAATCGGTATCTCTTTTTTCTATACTGGAAATTAATTTAATTCATTAGAATCAGAATTCGCATTCATTACTCTCATCATCCCCACTCTGTCTCTCTCTATATGTGTCTCAAAAATTGCAAGTCCCATTTAAGACTAGTTTATGTGCAAATATCATGAATGTTCCATTGACAAGAAATGAAGCGAGAGTCGATACATATCCTCAATCGTCATCCCGTCCAGTTCATTAGAGAAGCAAAGAGTTGAAACCACCATCAATTTATTATCTCCACTGTTGTGTGATATTTCAAATATCATATTTAGTGTAATTTTATACACTCTCTCAAGTGCTTTTTCATTTAGTACGTCTCAAGAATATACCCACACACACACATACATTCAGTTATAGATTTGCTGACTCGTCAATTCCATTATCTCTGGTTAATTTTTCAAGTGTGCATACTATCATCATTGGTCAGGAAATGCGTAATTCAATTTGTTATAATTTTTTTATATTTTTCCCACCCTTCACAAATTATTTTTTCCTATAATATAAGTATATATATTCCATTCCAGTTGTTTCAGCAAATTTTGTTTTTTTTAATTCTGAAAGTTCTAGTCCACTTTTAAAATATGCTGACACTGCATCCTCCTCCTCGTTCCGGATGTGCGATATTTTAAAGCGCAAAAAAATTGATATTGCTCAAGAGACATAAGACACTTTTGTGTCAATAATATGTTCTTGACATAGAAAACCGTTCATTTTAATTGACATCTTTGAGATTCCATTGAGAAGGTAGTAGGTACACAAGTTAAATAATTTGAATGGCAAAACTAGGAATTTTTCATACATGCCTTTTTGTAGTTTTACCGAGATGCTAATAAAAATCAAGAGGGAATATGGACCACGTGTGGATGGGAGAAAAAAAAGTTTTATTTATTTGTTTGTGCTATTCTCAAGAATTAAGAGGAACTGTTATGGAATGTTTATGTGTGTAAGTGTGCGTGTGTGTGTGTGGATTGTTTAGTTGTTTTGTGATTCTGAGACAAGACGCTATTTCTCAGGATCTTGACTTCACAAAGAGAAAATGCCCGCCTTATTGATTCGACGTAAAAATATTAAAGTACTTTTGCAAATCAAAAATAATGCTATATAATGATTCCATTCCATTCTCTTCATTCGTTTTCCTTTGTAGTATTTTCCATTGAATCACATCCACATTTTTTGGCTCCATTTTTCTAATCATCAATCAAACCAACACTCATGAAAGCGTGTGTGTGTCTGACTGTGTGTAGATCTACACACATAAAAATGCCAAAGGTAAAGTACTGTGTGTGTGTGTGTGTGTGTGTGATATGGAAAAGGTGAAGATGCAAAAAATAACTGGAAAACTTTTCACCCCTCCCTTCCTATCGGACGTTGATAAGTTCAAGCATTGACACTCACACGTTAGAGAGAGAAAGGGAGAGGGGGCAATAAAATTTTGACTTTTGTCACATTTCACAAAAACACATTAAAGGATTTAGCATACAATTATATCTGTCTCTCATATATTTATATCTGTAATTTAACCGGGTTCAAGTGTTTAGAAAATTAATAGCTCTTCCCCCCCTCACACACACTCTCACACACACACATTCAGACTGAACAAGTTGATTAATTTTACACGAATTGAATTGACGACACACACACACATGGAGACAAGAAGGGGCGGAGGGAGGGGTGGATTTTCATGCGAAAATGTACATTGAGTATTAGTCAACCCATTTAACTTGTACAATAATTGTATTCTCTTTTTCTCTGGCTCTTGGCGACGCCGGTCCATCCGACAAGGATGACATAATCACTTGTTATTTCCCACTTAAAACATTCTTTAATATTGTAATTTCCGCTGTCTGTCCCACACACACGTACTCAAATGAAAGGAGACAGTGTGTGTGAGGAGAGAGAGTGTGTGTTTGTGTGTGAAATGTTCATCCCTCGTCATCCATCCTTCAGTCAAAGAGAGAGGGGAAAGAGAGACAGAGGGAATCAGTCAAGTTAAGTTTTTCGTGGTGGTTGGTCGTTTGTTATCAGGTATAGCAAAAATTTGCGATTGTGATAACACAGCTTTTAAACTCTTGCAAATCTTACTGGAGCCAAAACCTCCACTGTCTGTCTACACTCATCTCATCTCCTCTTTCTGTGTAGACACACACACACTCACACACACTTTCTATGTACACACACGTCATGCAATGTCCATCATATGTACTTCATGGAACAAGTGCTCACAAACCCTCTCTCCCTCCTCCTCCTTCTCCACACACACGGCTTAAAACCACAAATATTGACAATAAAATATACTTTTCAATTCAATCATCATCGGGAACATTAGGCATTCAGCCATGTCTGGCTCAATGCCGGTGTGTGTGCTTGAGAGAGAGAGAGAGAGAGAGAGAGAGAAGAGTGCAAATGCATACAGGCAACGTCATCGGAAATGTCGAATATCTACAAAAAATAAAAAATACAGAGTATCATTAGAGAGTGAGGGCAAACTTTGAAAGAATTCAATGAATTTAATGTATTAAAAAGTCATAAAATGATAAAAAAATTTTAAAAAACATTTCTACATATTCACTGGAAGGCAGTCTATCTCTCTTTTTTATCCATAATTCCATATCTTTATCATGTAACATAAAGACAACAGGAAATTGTCGTCTCGGATTGACAGTGTGTGTGTGTCTGTACTGTGTGTGTGTAGTTTAATGTGTAGTACGTGAAAACGGGAGATTGTATTATCTTGTCAATTGTATGCACCTTTTTGGCTGTGGTTGTGACTGTTTGAGGAGGATAATGTCTATTGATATCTGTTGATATTATACCTGAGCATGGATTCTCATTCCAGTCATTTAAATCTCAAATGACTGGAATTTTTCTACACACTCACACATTGAGACATTCCAATAAAGCTACTTCATTTTATGATAATTCCATGCTCTCGTGTTGCATTCCTGTAATACGACCCTATGATTCATCTACTTTGGCTTTGACTCCATGAGTGAATAGTGAATGGAGTGTGTAAAACTATATCACATAATATTCATACACGCTGACTCGATTTCATTGTGAATCTTCCCTTTATTTTTTTGTGATTCCAGACTTCTCTGCCTCTCTCTCTGCAAAGTGGATTCTGATTCTGATATTTTTTCCCCTGTGAATCCAGGAAGGTGCGTGAGTTCCTGTGTCTCCTCCTCCTCATTCTACACAAGTGATCATCGTCATACTTGACCTAAAAACGTGTAGGGAAATAATTGTAACAAAACAGATTTCCGTTTTTTATTAAAAAAAACTAGATTTAAATCCAGTAGCAGCAGAAATAAGAATGCACTATATACTCGCATGCACGTTCTTTTTGTGTGTGGATTGAAATTGATGGAGAAACGTCACATTTTTCTTTTTTTAGAAATAATATAAAATAAAAATTCAATATGATGTTATTTTTACTCAAGGATTTTTTTATGACGTTCAATAAATTGACTACATTGTATTGTACAATATATTGAGCTGTAGAAGGATGAGGAGGTTTTTTATGTACAACAATAGGATAATGACATTAAAATTCTTTTTTCCTAAGGTTATGTACACATTGTGTGTCGATGGGCTTTAGACACTTAAGATTGTCGAGGACAAGGAGGGGACACAACCACTTGTGCTTGTGTTGTGTGTGTGTGTGCACGGCAAGGGAAATGATGACTACTATAATAGGGGGACGTCTACAACTATTATAATATTTTTTGGAGAAGAATGTTAGTTTTTTGCATATTTAACTAGGTTATACAAATATGAGTACAAGTGGAAGCTGGATAAAAACACCTGTTCACCCTCCTGCAAACGTTGCATAGCACACACAAACAGAAAGAGAGAGAGAGAGAGAGAGAACACAGTAGTAACCGTAAGCATAATTTTGAGGGAGGGAGTCTGATCAAGAGGAATGAGAATGGAGACTGAGTATCAATTTAAATTACATATATTTACTATTATCATATGTAAAGTTGAGATCCGGTTGATTGAAATTTTGATGACTAGGGAAAACTCTCACACAAATACACAAAACACACACACGCCTTATGTAAAGTGAACGAGTTTGAACTCAATCAATTGTAGAATCCTTGGGGATTTTTTTATCCATGTGCACACACACACACACGTTACAGGCGAGGATGATATTTTGCCTTAAAATTGCCGTTTGAGGTAGCCCCATTAAAATTTGTCCTCCTCCTGGGATATACATATAGAATTACACATTTTAAATTGAATGCACAAGGATGAGAGGGATGGAGATGAACTGACACGGGCTGTACAGTAAAGTACAAAAATACAAATTTAAATACTTGCATGCTATGCCAAGACAACAACAATGAAATATCTTAGACAGAATTTTTGTATGAATCATGGAGAATATTTAGTGGGTCAATGTCCCAGTCAACTACGCTAACTGTCTTCGTATTCCATACTTTTACATACTAGAGTCACTCTAATAGAGTGTGTGTGTGTCTTTTAGAGTCAAGATTTGCATTCATGGGTAAGGAATTCAAGTTAAGTGTCTGAAAATAAAGTGAGTAGTAAAATTTACCGGGGTACTGGATTGAGATATTCAGAAAATGGTAAATGTATGGAGAAGTCTAATTAGACAATTCTGACACAAAGGTATAAGGGTGTAAAGTCGAGGTCAATGAACCATGATGTGTATACACAAACAGAGAGTATGTTACAAACATTATAATACAGTATAAGCTTTCCAATACATCTCTCTCTCTCTCTGAAGGATAGGTACTAATAATAAAGTGTAACATGTATAGTAACAAGTAGCAAAGTGTAATGTGACGAGTCAAAGACGAGCCGACAGTCAATATGACAATTGCAACGAAAAATGACACAAAGACAACTTATACACACACACACATTATACTCTGTTTGTTAAAAGTATACATATCTTTACCTTTATGATGGCTCAACACACACACACACACAACTCTCAAGTGCCATTATAGATGCTCATCAATAATAAAAAATTATTATTGTCACAATACGGAGCAAGAAACAATGGTCAATTTGCCTTCATCAAAAAGTGTGTATAGAATGAACCCGCACATGCCGGATACACCTATAAAAATCTACACACACACACACACGCAAACATGCACACGTGGAAAAAATAGTCATAATCAATTAATGTAAATTATAAATTTACATCATGTACTATTTTTCTCAAAAAGAACAACAACACCACAGAGCACACAAACAATTTTTTCTCAAATCTATGTAAATTTCCGGACGGCACGTGTACTTGATGCTGTGTGTGTGTCCGTGTGTGTGCCTGTGTCTGTCTGTGCCGGTTTTGTCACAAGTAAATTTATAGTTTGTATGACATGCTTTTAATTTGGTTGTAAACTGTCTCCCATTATATTTGACATTTATTACTCTTCTCTCTCTCTCTCTCCACTGTGTGTGTGTCTCTAGTGGCTTGTCCTCCTCAACTCTGACAACTACCACTAAAGACTACAAATGATGATTATGAGGCGAAGGAGGAGGTCTCTCTCTCTTGTAAAAAACTACAAGTTTAACTGTATGACAAGTCTATTTAATTAATTGTGATCAGAGGAAGGATAGGAGTCAACTATAATCGTTTGCTTAGTTGTTAGTAGTCTCGTCTAGAGCAGGCACACGCAAACACACACACATACACACTGGCTGTATTCCTAGTAAAACAAGGATTGTTGCAAGTCATAAAAAATTCCCCGTTAAATCACTCCACACACACACACACAAATGGAAGCTCATCCAACATATCGATATGATGATGCTAAATGTAGTAAAGTGTATCATTAAAATATAATTGTAGTTTTGTTTGTTGATATTATTTGTCGATAGTGCAACAACTCCTAATCGCAGACGTACTTTTCTCATGTTGTGAAGTTAACATGATATGCTTTTTGCTGTCTATCTACCTCCACAGATATTAAAAAAAGTATTTAAAGGTAAATGTCCATTCGTACTTGATACGAGGGTGTGTGGACGTGTGTGTGTGTGTGTGTTATGAAATGAGGTGTTGATTTTTATCACCTTCTCACATCACAATCCTATTAAACCATTATTTTTATGAATAGTGTCGTTTGGTCCCTTTGACAATGTCAGTGACTGAACTGAAGTCTCTGGATACCAGAGAAGAGAGAGTCAAATAATCAAGTTAAATACTCTTACACACACACACACACTTGTCATTTCTGTCGCCTCCTGTCCCGCCAAACACCGGCCGTTGACGGAGAATTGCATAATGTTTACGACCGGAGATAGCAATGAAAATGTTGATGTGCAGAATAATAAAGGGAAGGGGGAAAAAAACTGGAATCAAACGACGCCTCCAGTGTCAAATACCACATTTCTCCCAATTAGTCACTGGTCCAAAAGTATTTTACCGTATCGTGTCAACTAACCCGGGTCACTACTCCAATTTCTCCTAAAAGTTCTTTCCATTCTAGAATTAAGTCTCCAAATTTTATTACATGTTAGTGGAATTTTACAAAAATTTAATTCCCGGGAGTTCCATTGTGAATTACGGTAGGATATGAAAATGAAGAAGGTTGCCGGGTAGCTGGCATGATTGTGGTGACAATAGTATGTAGTAAAATAGTAAAGAAAAAAATTTTTAAATGTCAGATTCAATGCCAAGTTCCATTGTTCTGTCTCGGATGATTGTACATATCAATTCCTTTTCCTTCTCTTCCCATGTCTTCAAAAAAATTGAATTCAACCACACCTTCCCCTTCCATATTTAATTTTGTTAAAGTCTGGTATGTCAATCTTTTTCTTTGGATATTTTTCCTGAAAAGCGATTCTTTCCTCCTCGTGACATGCACATGGAAAAAGCGTGTAGTGCATCAAAATCTATCCTTTCAATCACAACTTTCTAACTGTATTATACTGTATACCATACATTTATTTTTATTTTTGCAGAATTGAAAAAATTGGCCTTGGCGTTCTCTCTCACATTATGAAAAAAATATTTAACTGTAAATTGGGATTCTTTTCAAAAAAGAGAAAAAATAATCAGCCCCTCATGCGATTTACAATTTTATGACAATTTTGAGTGCACATTCTCTATACATTTAAAATCGAAGTTTCTTTCTCTCTCTCTCTTTGGAAAAATCTGAATATGACCTATCACGAATGAGGAGAAATCTAGTACTAGAATTTCGTATCCAAATTCCAAAAATTTTATCAAAAGTTTCCGACTTCTTTGTACACACTCGAAACTAAACGATTCGATTTTAACACCAGAAACATTTCTCTTACTTGAGACTAAGAGTGAATATGTAAAATGAATTCTATGTAAGAAAAGTACTTGAGAATAAGAAGCATTCTACAGATCATTAACGCGGACTATGTACACACAAAGCTATACATAATCATTTGTCAGTTTTTGGCGGATGACGACAACCTGTCACCTGGCCACTGCCCTACAATTTGCAAATAGAAAAAAAACAACAGACACTACTACTATATTAGTACTCTCTACTCACTCTCTACACTCCTCCTGGTTGGAGTCTCAATGAAAATTCATTTTTTCCCTCCAGTAACATGACAGCTAATAAAAATCAGTGGAGAGGAGAGAACAATACACACACACAATCCTACACACTACACACTTACTATGCTATGTATGTGAAGAAACATACATAAATCTTGGAGTGATTCAACGAGACTAGTACACACAAAAAAATGAGATTCAAGAGTCATATAGTTATCCATCACAAATCTGTACATGTAGGTATGTTCATCCCTCATAATTCCACTGCTCCTTGAAAGAGAGTGTACAGGGATGGAGGATGATGAGGAGGAGGCGATGGAGAAAGAGGAGGAGGGTTGTTCAATTTGTTTAAAAATTTGCCATGCATATTAATTGTTATTATATAGTGTGTGGTGGTGGCTATTGTCATTTTATTATTGCTGCCTGAACACAGCGGCTTTGCATATTCTCTCTGTGTATCGTGGATAGGCGTGTGTTGTGTGTGAGAGAGAGGGAGAATATTGCCGGCATATTGCATATTACATATATAAGTGTATCCACCGGCTTATTTGACTCTCTGATTGGACTAGATATTGGTAACTCGGCTCGTTTTGTATTTGCTTGAAGAGGAGGATGAAGAGAAGACAGTGAGGGTTGAAGAAGAAGACCCTGAGCTTCTGCAGACACTGAGAAAATCACGTTCAGACGTTCATAGGATGAGGATGATATCGCTGGGAGGCTTGAAATGCCACAAGGAATTATTTAAAATAAAGTGAGAGAATACACAAATCCTACTCTTTTTCTTCTTCCACGAGAGAGTACACTTACTTACTCCTCTTGCAAACTCCCTTCTCATCCATCCCTCTTCTTTCTTTTTGTCTCATTATAATCACAATTAGAACCAGAACCAGTTAATGTCAAAGCCCACAGGTTTAAGTTTACCCAAGTGGCACTCTCTCTCTTTCAGACTCTCAGCCCTCCACTGCATCTCTGCACACTCTTGACTTATATTGTACATTTTTACATCCAGTCCAAATCCTGTATTACTCTATCCACAAAATACTGTATAAACTGTTGGCTGAGACTCAGCCACTATGTGTGAGTGTATTATAATATTTATCAAGAAATATAATAATAATAATATGATTGCTCAGATTCCAGAACAACATTTCAATACACAACAGTGTAGTGACTGTGGTTTGGTTATACACACACACACACACAACAAAAAGACAACAACAAGAATGCAGAGGAGGAGGAGGATGAAAAGAGGGAAACAAGCCGTTAAAAACGCCCGCAGACCCCTTTTACTAATGAAATGCAATAGATAGAAAATGCAGTGCAATTTTAATGTACAAGCGCGTGTAAGTCTCATTGCACTTTAAATTTTAAATGCTTTCTGAAGCGTTGTACCCGTCCACACACACACACATCCACATAACATCACATCCCACATACACAAAATCCTGTATACACGATATATGACCATGATTATATACTATTGTACGGGAGGTGTACTTGTTTCATTCTACTGTGTGTGTTATGTACAAGTAAGAAGAGAGTCTCGTTCGTTGAATGCACTCTCAGTCGCAGTCATCCGAATAATAAATAACTACCTCTTCTTCTTCTTCCACTACTACAACTTCCACTACATCAAAAAACTACTAGCCAACTCTTTTGCAGACACTATCAGCGTCAAAACCTGAAACTCAAGAGATGAGTTTCTTTTAAACTATGTGTGTGTGTGTTGTCTCTCTCTCTCTCTCAAAGAGAATCAGAATGAAGATTCAAGTCCATGGATGGAAGTTACGTTTCAAGATATCACATGCATGCTAATATATTATGTTACATGGAGCATCGAGGATAATAGTTCATTCTCTTATCCCTCTCTTTTTACCTACTCTCCCGGTCCACATCCACATCCACACACACACACATCCACACAATACAATACCTGTGCATATAAATATATACACAAGTGTGTGTGTGTGTGTGAGGACAAAAACCAAAAAATCTAAGCAGATGTGCTTCCATGGGAAGCCAGGGATGTAAAAACATTCATTGCATAGTTAAGTATCTAAAATAGTACCACTATATACCTACACACACACACGTATGCACACTATTGCACAAGTCTTGAGTATGTAGTGTGATGACTGGTGATCATCATCATGATTCCCTATCTCACCGCACCGCGTACACTTTTGCCATATTATTGTTATTACGGTGATGATGGTGGTGGGGTTATATTCAATAAAAGTGTACCCAAGATACATGTAGGAACAACAAGGAGGGGAAAACATTGTAATTCAACTGCAGTTAGGATAGAGAGTGAGACTGTGTGTGTGTGTCTGTGTGTTGCAGTCTGTCGATGGATGTGAATGCAACTTTATGCAGTATAACCAAGAGAGAGAGAGAGGAGCAATAGCAACAAACCCACAATTTGAAACTTGAAACTACAGGTGCAAACTCAACTCACCAAACTGCCAACATACAATCCACACACAAGTACAAACACACACACACAAACAACATGAACAGGGAATCTTGCACTGTACAGGTATTCCCACACACACACACTCGCATTATAAAAGAATCAATGTAGATATCTCACCGGTGTGTCTCATACTTAAAAAATGTGTATCCTCTTCTTCTTATTTTTACTCATCATATCATCATCCGAAGAAGAAGAATGAAAGAAAAAATTTCTACGCTTCTCTTTACACCGTGTTTCATTTTTATGAAGCTCCATGGAAGAGTTGGATGGTCGTTCCATTGATGTGTTTGAGTGAAAATAAAATATTTTATGATGAATGATGAAGTATAGATAGCTATATGTATTATGGATGGTGTACTCAGGATAAAAATTTTGAGGGAGGAATATGCGTAGACTCTCTCTCTCTCTCTCAATGATCCTCCTACAACTATACATAACATATTATATTTGCACTTTTATTCGCATTCCCACGATTAACAATACAACAGTCGGTTACCACCACCACCACCATTACGAGAAAGATTCCATTATAGTGTACAATGTGTGTGTGTGTGTGTTGACTATTATGTGTACAGGGTGGTTGGGACTTTTGGAGGCCCGGCAAAAACTTTTTTCCCTCTCAAAGAGTTTTTCACTCTCTGTGCCTCTCTCTCTCTCTCTCTGAAGAGGCAAGAAGAGTCAGTCTATTTTTAAAACAAAATTTTTTGAAACACTTTTTTTCTCCACTGTTTCATCAGAATAATTTTTTGGTGGAGAAGAGAAAGACTGGGAGAGTACCTCTAGCTCTAGCTACCCACCCACAAGAAAAAAAATTGTCGGGATTTGGAACTTTGGAAAATTTGTCTCCTTTATCAAAGTTAAAATGGGGGGAAAATGTGTCAAGTTGTTGTTGTTGTTGAGTGAAAATATTTTTTAACGTCCTCTTTACTCCTTCTCCTTTTTTAGCTTACCCTACACAGACAGTAGGAGAGAAGAAGAGAAGAGGAGAGATGGAGGGAAGGAAGGATGGTACGAGTATATATTTAAATCGTACTATACCGGAACTTATTTTTCATCTTTCTTTGTTACTTGCCAACCATCTCGTAATATCCCATGAGATAGAGAGAGCATCACACACACACAGAAAGACCTTCATTTACTTTTATTTGGGAGAGAGGAACACTAACTTTGTATTTTAAAAGTAGTGCTGACATGTGCTTAACTTATTTCATAATAATAATACCAACAACTTGTAATTACAGTCAAGCATTACAAAAAGTACCCGTGTGTGCGAGTGTAGTGTGTGTGTGTACATGTCTGTAGTTTCCGTTTCGTTTAGTATTCTTCCCAAGCGTACACTCCACACACACACACACAACAAACACACGCTCTGAACACACCTGTATCATTTTCTAATTGTAATTTTTGTTTGGAAAAATCTGTATCAAGATCAACAGGTATAATATAATAGTGGGTTATATCACTACCCTCATCCTATATATTGCATTGTATTGTAATGTAGTATCCAGTGTGTGTGTGTGGAGGACTCCGACTCTTGACTACGAGCAAGTCTCAATGAATATGTTTTTGTTGTTGTTGTGTGGCTCATCGTGTGTGTGTGTGTGTGTTCCCTCCCTCCACTACGATTTTCTACACTACTATTTACCAGGTATCCCTCCCTCTTTCAGTTTAGAGTAAATTTGATAAGGAAATGTGTTTTCCCTCCCGCTCTTCAATACTACGAGTAGTAAATGTGTGTGTGTGTGTGTAGAAATGTACGTCTGAGCTTTCACATTAGGAACACAAAGTCCCGTATACATAATCATAATAATACAGTATAAATGAAGGGAATGATAGGGAGAGAGAGGAGTAAACGTGACTTACTTTTCATTCTGTAGATACAGACGGTAGACAGTACAGAAGGTTGTCTACAACTCTCTCTCTAGCGTATGAGCAATAATAAATAGTACATATAAAATAAAATAGAGTTAAAAGGTGGAAAATATGGAATGGATTGAGATTGAACATGTGACAGGCTGTCATAATTTGCAAGGTGTTATTCTATCCCATGATCCTTCCTTTCTTTCCTTTGTGTGCCTAGTTTAATACACTATCAATGTACACACAACACTCAGTAAATGCTTCCTCAACACACACACACACACTCACAACACATATACAAATGCATGCAATTCAATCAACTAACTTTTTCCCTCGCTCCTCAAACAGTGTGAGTGTATCAGCCAGTACTTTTTTTTATGAAGCCGTCTAGAATGTCAATGTCAGTGTCAATTTAATTGACACATCTTGCGACTTGACACCCATGACATTTTCACACAGTACACACACTCTATTACTTTCTTCATGCACAAGCAGGCACAGGCACACACACAAGGAGAGTTACATACTTTACACATTTCTCAATCCGTACTTTGTACTCTTTCCGTTGAAAAGTTTATAGTGATGAGGGGTACAAATGGTATTATAGAGGGAAAACTGGAATTGGAGGATTATGATGATTGAGGGCTGGAAGTCAGTTAAAAATTTTATCTCTCCTACTCATCTGACTGACTCTGTGTACTTCTTTGTTGGTTTTTCTTAATTGATGAGTTATTGTGCCTGTGTGTTTATGTGTATGTGTGTGTTAAAAACAGAGAGACAAGTAGCAAGTGCCGCTGTTCTCACTTTCTCTCCCTACCCCTCCCTCCTCGTGTGTGTGTAGCACCAACAATTTTCTCATCCAAAGAAAAGCACAATGAACCACACCACACAGTATAGAAACAAAATGACAATAGAGTCGACCAACAGAATTCTCAATAAAAACAAAGTATTAAAAAAATAGCAACCAAGCATCATGCAATGTACAATGTTCATACTTTACAGTAGTGTATAAAAATGAGAGAGAAGGGATAGTAAAATAAATTTTTACACAATCTTCATCTCAATCTGTACATCACGTATACTTGTATTTATGATTATAGAAAAAGAGGATGACAAGGTCACGGTTGAGGATTTGGATCAAAGAGTGTTGGAGTTGGGTCAAGAGGAGTATAACTTGAACATGTTATTATTTTGTCTGTAACAAGTATAACATGGAAGATGAGAAGAGATGTTGTATTTATCTTTGTTATTATTTATTATTATACACATATACAAATATCATACTACCACGGAAGAAATTTTATTGTCTCTCATGTTTGTCTTTCACATCCACAATCCATATTACATAATACCTCACAAATCATACCACACACACACACACACAGAATACAGAACTCAAGTTGTCTGTGATAAGATCCGAGGAAGAGAGAGATTCTGGGTTTAAAAAAATCAAGAGTCAAAAGTCAATGATTTTAATATGTACGAAAATATGTTATTTAGATGAGAGACGAGTGACAAATTACGCTGTTGAGGAGTGTTGTTTTGTCCATTGTGTAGTGTACCAAATAGTCCAACGTGGACACTACACATGTATAATACACACATACAAAAAATGTGAGTTGGATATGAATGACTAATGGAGTGAAGGAGACGTGTACAAATCTTTTTTGGACATGAACTACTTGTACACATCCACAGATACACGTAAGTAAGTATATCCTTTACTTTTACATGCACTCTCCCCACATGTCATCAAACAAACTTATGTAACACATACACAACTTGTAAATAATAATACTAGAACTCCATGTGTGTGCCCTATTGACTTGCAAACACACAACATGTTTTTACATGAATCTCATGTCAGCGCGGACTTTTCCTGGAGAGTCCAGCAGCGTCAGAGTGAAAACGTTTTTAATGACTCTGAACGTTGCAAAACGTTTCTCCACTTGTCCTCCAGACACAAACAAGTACACACACAATGGACAGCACATCGGAAATGAGAAGATCTAACAACAACAACAATGAAAAGGTGTGCGCAGTTCTCCATGCAATTTTCCTGAACAACTGAAGAAGGAAAATAGATACAGAGTGACACATAAAAATCATGTAATATAATAGGAAGATGAGACAGCTTGAAAAAAAGGTGTAAACCCACTTAATATATACACGAGAGAGAGAAGTATTGGAAGAGTAACGGCCGAAAATTTGGTGCACATTTGACATTTCCAGTCAGTAGATTTCCAGTTGAGTCATCAACACACTTACTCACTCTCACCATGTGTGTTTCTAGTTTCTGTGTATCTCTCAGTATTACCATATAAAGTAGTGACTGTACTGTGTAATACACGTACCTTTTCGAGTCTCTTCAATTAGTCATAAAAAGCCATCAAACAGTATTAAATTTCAGTTTCCTTTTTTCCCATCTCTCCCACGACAATCACAAGACATCACTATCATAATACTCAAAACCCATTATACTGTGTACTGTGAATGAGTATGTGTGTATTTTGTGAGAGTTCTAAATGATCACTCGTAATAAAGTAATAATAATAAGGAGAAATATGTCTATACATGAATGAACACACACACAGTACTTTACTACTAAACCATTATTAACAAGGGATACCATGGGAGTGAGTCCACTCTTGAGGAATGTTTTTATGTATCATCATAATGTAATACCACTCTCTCTCTCTCTCTTTCTTTCCCTCTCACACACAAACACACAAAAGCAAAGTAAATGCTGGGTTGTATGAAACTTCACACTCAAGTCTCAAATTGAGTTTACACTGTGACTGTGGTAGTGTGTGTGTGTGTGTGTGTGGAAAAACATGTATTAAATAATTTTTACTATATAATAATAATATTACCCTTCTGCTCTTTCCCCCCTCCTCTCTTTTACTTTCTCATGACATGACTGACATCATGATGATGGCATATAGTTTTCTGTCTTTTTACTTTGTCTTTGTCTCTCTCTCTCTTCTCTATCTCTATCTCTCTTTGTCTTTGTCTATTATGCCAACATGTACTTCCACTCTCCACACACGTCTTTAATAGAATTCATACATTCTCTATCACATTATGCAATTATATTTAATATTATGAGTGAGTAGTAAAAAGGATGTATGTATATGTGTGCATTAGCTCATCATCATTGAAAGAGAGGGAGAGAGAGAGATACAAGGCCCATACGCATAATACTATTATTTCCGACTTGACTTGTATGAGTTGAGGGTCGGCCAGAGCATTTATTTAAATATACTTAGAAAATGCTCCCAACACACACACTCACTCACTCACTCACTCACACAACAATATAAGAGTAAGGACTGTCTATAACAATATTTTACTTACGTAGGTAGGTAGGCTAGTTTATATTATAGCGTGAGAGACAGGAGATGACGAAGAGGAGTAGAGAGAGAGAAGAGAATTTCGAATGAACGACATTGAACTTGATACGTATAGGGAGTAGTTTTGCGAATAGCAATTCGCGAAATGCGCAACACTCGTTTTCGCGATTCTCCCCTCTCCCTCCCTCCTCTTCTTATACTCTCTTTTATATTCCCTAATACAAAACGTATATAGTTTGTTAAACACACTCTCCTCCTCCTCATTATTATTATTATTATTATAGCATATAGCTGCTATATGCTATTTCTCCACACTCCTTCTCTCCCCCACCTCATCTCCTCTCTCTTTATTCTACCCATACAAGTTAATACATACAAGACTTTTAAAAGGAAGAACTCTCCTCTCTCTCTATCCAACTGAATTCTTTCCTGATGATGATGATGATGCCCCACACATACACACACACACACAGATTTGTATTTCATTTATAACACCACCACCCTATTTCCCTTGATTCAGTCAGAAATCCCAAGAATGATTAACATTTTCTCCAGAGGAGTGATGATGTCTTACATTTGACAAAATATATGCAATTCCTTCTTACTAAATGTTATGTTAACCTATTAAATATTTTTCCATGTAAATACGTGTACCCTATGAACTTTCGTCATTACTCTCTCCCCCTCTTGACTTGTCTATTTGTAAATGTATGAAAGAGAGAGGAGAGAGAGAGAGTAAATAACTAGTAAGTGTAAATTTGAATACAATTTTCAGTTCGCCGGTTGATGACTTCCTCCCTCCTCTCGTAACTCGTAGTAGTACACACACTCGAGTAGTGTAAGGATCCAAAAACGAAATGCAGATGCCAAGTCAAAGAATTCCAATAGCCCAGAATATCCGAGGTCAAAGTCAGCCGAGTTCTAGTAGCACGTGTACTTTAGATTAAAAAATTAGACTACCTTCGTTGAGGTTCTTGGTCTTATCTCCCTACCTCCACCTCCTCCCCTCCTTTATGTGAACCTACCTCATTATTAAAAGTGTGGCTAAAGTAGTCATGTAAAAGTTTGACTTCCCTTGACTTATGCAAATAAAAAAATGAGACACACACACACACAAAACTAACCAACATGTAGAGGAAAAAAATTAGCAAAATATTTATACATGCAATGTCATCATGAAGAAGAGACACTCTAGGAGTAGTTCTCTTTTCCCTACAGTTCTGGTATTATGTGTATGCATGACTTTCAAGAGATAATTATAATTGTATTTAAGATGAGAGAGAAGATGATGAAGAGAAATGAGAAATTAAATGATGGACACAACAACAAAGGAAGGAACCTGGAAATATTATTTAACAAAACACAATTTTTATTTCATTATCAATGATTGATAGTTCCGTCATCAAAAACAAAACAAAAAAACACAAGGAGTAAGGCCACAGTCAAATAAAAATTCGAGAGAAAAAAAAACACGGAAAAAAGTTCATGTTGTCAAAAAGGCGCTGTAAACGTACATAATTTTTCATAAAATAGTATGTAGAGGCGTGTGTTTGTGGTTTTGTGTAGAATATATAGAGCTATATATATATATAGCTAAGAAAGAGGAAAACACAATGACAATAACATTAATAATAATAATAAAGAGAGTAATAATGATAAGACATAATCATGTGTAACATTTATAATAGTACAACAATAACTGTATTAATAATAATATAATATATATTTTTAATATAAGTGTATACTACTAGAACTATTGTTGTCGATAATGATATACTCTTGTATATCATCATGATATATAATATTTTTATATATACATATACGTAATAATAATAATTGTGTATTCTCTCGGTAAACATCATCGTAGGATGATAATATAATTAATCTGTGTTAAAGATTTTTCATAATAATATTAATCTGTTTTATAATATTTTCATACATTTTTTTTAAAACTCTTTACTCTTTCTCTAGTTACTTTTTTTTCCGTATGTATCGAACACTGTTTCCCTCTGAAACATTTTTTTCTCTCTCTTTTCTCTGCTCTTTCGCTAATGTGTTACTATAAGTTTTTTTTTAAAAGATTTTAATTACCAACACTTATTAATTATTATTTGCGGCCAGAAAAGCAGCTCTATTTCTCAAACTTTCATTTTTGACTTTAAGATTGTGTTCATCCCGGAGAAGGCGTTTCTCATTAGACTTCACTGTGTTGATGTACTCGCTAGCTCGTTTCAGTATTTCTACTTTGGAACACTTGGTAGCTTTGTTAAGTGAGGGGACTAATTTTTTGAGGGTGTCAAAACTATTTCGAAGGTCTATTCTCCTCATCCTTTCCATATTATTATGTGTCTTAGCTTTTTTAGGTTTACCATTACTAGAATTATTACCTAAACTATTACAGTGTGATGAGATGTGGGATGAAGAGTGTACTGGTGAACTGGGGGAGAGCTCTTGTTTCGGTTTATGGATTGCTTTTTTCATTTTTTTCGATGGTGGTTTCCGTGGACCCACCTTCCCCACACTACATGATGATGACAAGACACTTGAAGACGAACACGAACCACCTGAGGATGACGATGAGGTGGACAGGGAGGACGACGAGGTCGTGATTGACGAGCATGACACTGTTGACGATTTAAACTGAGTCCCACCAAAGTCGAGGACTCCCTTCACAGTCTCTCCATTACCAGTGAGTCTAATCACTTTCTTTCCTGGACCAAGAGGAGCGACGAGGAAGGATTTTTGTTGTAAGGTTTCCATCAAGTCCTTGAGGGGAACTAGGATTTTTGTCTTTCTCGTAGATGACTCTTCGGAAATTTCCTCCTTGATGACTATCCCCTGGATAGCATGTTTTGTAGAAGAGGAACAAGAGAGGGAGGATGAAAATGATTGTTGTTGTTGAGCTACTGTTGAAAAATTTTGTTGTTGTAAAGACTGTTGAGATGATGATGAAGGATGTTGTTGAATGGGACCAATACCATTAAAAGCGTATGAATGATCACTCAGAGCATTTCTCAAAGGGGCCATATCATCATCTTCTTCCTCCTCTTCTTCTTCATCTTCCAAGTCTGGGGTGAGTCGGAGTGGGTCAGAAGATGAGTCAATGTCGAGGGTATTAAAATCAAAATTACTGTAAGAAGATGGACCAAACAATTCTTCGTACATGTCTTGATGAGTGTCGGAGTCACAGGAGCCTGCCCACATACAGTCATGTTTAATTTCAGTAATGTCAGTTTCAGTTTTTATTCTTAATTCAGTCTCTTGATCCTCGTCTGTGATTAAATTGAAAATGTTGTCGAATATATGAGATGTGAATTCTTCAGTGATTGGCTCTGTCTTTGGATAACGATTGAATTCCTCCATTTCAGCATCAGTGTCGTCATCATCGTCTGGATGTAAGTGATGATGATGATGATGATTATTATTACTAATAATTGTATGGTTAATCTTACTATGATGGTGGTCGTGGTTGGTGTTGTTGTTGTGATTAAGAAAAATTTGATGATGATTATTTGAATTAATATAGTTCATAGAATTGACAGTCGGTAATTCTGGTTCTGGTTCACATGATTCTGGAGGTGAGGGGGGATTCGTTGGTGGAGGAGAATCTTCGGATACATAGGAAAGCAAGTGTTGTATTAAGTCTTCATCTTCAGTCGCTTCCAATGGTTCCTCCTTGATGTACACTTTATTCACAATAACACAATAGACACACAATAATTAAAAAATTATTGTATAAATATTTAGAAGAGTGAAGGAGGTGAAAAAAAAACAATATAATTTCTTTTTCTTCATTTTCCACCAACCACACACAAATACTTGTAATTATTTAGTATTATTAAAACTCATTCACACACACTTTGTGATTTTTTTTCTCAATACACATCATAATAAATAATAATTATTATTTAGTGATTTTGAAAAAAATAAAATCTCACCATCATCATCATCATCATTACTTAGATGACTGAGAGCAGAGTGAAAAGAAATATCATGTCTTGTACTGTTCGTTTGTTGACTCTCGGACCATAATTCAAGTAAGTCATCAACGAAAAGATCAGGGATTGTCGGTGAACGAGGTGGTGTCGGTGGAATTGAGGACTGAGGTTTTACCCACCTCTGTTTTCGGCGAGTTTCGAATACGCTGACCTAAATAATTTTATATATATATATATATATATGTAGATGTATATACCCACACGAAAAAAATATATTTATCAACATCTGGTCATCAAAATTGATGAACGTATGTGACACTCAACCACTCAACATTTTCACTGACACCTTACCTTATCCATTAGAGTGCGTAATTTGTTAATAAAGTTCCTTCTTGCAATGTACTCTCTTCAGAAACCGGCATCCATCTGGATTCCCCACTCACACACTATTTAATATCCCCTTGTACCGGCACACCAATCACAAAAATTCTTTTCCAAAAAGAAATCCAAACACAGGGAAATAGCACAAATTGTTGAGAGTTGATTATTATCAATATATATTTCTTGTTCTGATTGATTCACTTCAAATCCAGGGCATCCATCTGGATTCCACTCACTTTTTCTTTTTTTTCGTTTCGCCGATCACAAAAATTCCTTGCCAAACGAAATTCGAAAGGAAGAAAATAGCACAAAATTGATGATGATTTCCAAAATCGATCCGATCACTCACAAAACACAGTCGAATGAAGTTGAACTGGAGTTTTTTGAATAATTTCCGACTTGAAATTACCAAAAATATTTCTCTCCGGCTGTTGCAGTTTCCCGAAAAAAAGTGGTACACTCCTTCACAGCAGCCTTCTATTGAATGAGTGAGTGAGCGAGAGAGAGAATGGAGGCTGTGGCATTTGCTTTGCAGAGGGGCTTTTTGCCGGTCCCCGCTCCTTCCCTGCGTCACCTTAGCTCCTTCAGCCATGTACATACTTTGCCTATATACTTGCATACCGGCTACCCAAAGGTTCGGCCACACGGCGTGGGGTGAGAGACATCCTTGATCTTTGCCATGGATGCACATCATCTTTTCCCTCTCTCCCTCGCTAAGGGAACCATCCACTTTGGCTTTGTGTTTCCTCGTGCAAAGGCTACCCTCCTCGGCATCAAAAAGTGACAGTCTGGCCCTCGCCTCGTCCCATGTCTACTCAACTAGACTCCACAGTCTGAGTCTGAGTCAACCATCACATTTTTCCTAGACAGACTGTACTCCACCAAATATTTTTTTTTTCATTCAGGAATGAATGGGCGCGTAAAAGGCTTTCTCACGATTCTCTCTTCTTTTAAAGCCTTTGTCTCTAGACAGAGGAAGCGAGGAGGAGGAGAAGAAGAAAAATCTCTCATGAAGCTATGTAAAAACATTTTATACACACACTATAGTTAACCATGTATGTCATTCCTTGAAAATGTTCACTACGGCAGAGAGCTGTAAAAGAGGAGGAGGAGGAGGAAGCTTTAATGCAGAGAAAATAGGGACAAAATAGGGAATATTTTCGCCATGCGCCCCTCTCTCCCTCCATTTTACCGGCATCCTCGTCCTCGTATTATTATTATTATTTTACTACAAAACCTTACTACGAGACCGTACTATCTACTACAACTCGCTACCACCACCAAAAATACACTCTCTCCAGGAAAAAAGCTTTTTCCTCCTGACTTTGAGAAAAAAAATACATACATACCTAGTCAAAATGTTTTTTTCCTTCCCCTCCTTGTGTTCTGATTAAATGCATTTTATTTAATGATTCTACTCTCAAAAGTTTACTTTTTCAATTTTTATATTTACAAAATATTCTTCAGTAATCATACACATACAGTTTAATACTCTGGAATTCTACCCCTTCTTTTTTCTTTCCTTCCTCTCTCTACATACATTGCACTGCAAGTTGTTGTAAGGTTGGACAGGTTGAATTTAAAGGTACACACTTTGTTATTGTATGCATGCGACGATAAAATATTTATTGTATTTCAGAACAGAGAAACTATGTACTAGGGTACTAATCTATGAATTTTGACCGTACATATGTACGGTCATGGACATACACGGTCACACACACAGGGCAAAAAAGAGGAGAGAGAGAGAAGTATATAAATGCTCCATTAAACTTGAACGACTTGTACATATTAGACACATGACATATTATACACTTTACTTACTACTCACTTACTATGATGGTAGTTACATACTTTGTTTTTCTGGAAAAAGGGGGCTGGAGAAAAAGAAGAGAGAGGTTATATGTTGTATATTGTATCAGTACATACTACATAGTACATACATCTTATTTTGGTTCGAGTTGGAATGTTTACTGTCCTGGAATACATACACGTGTATATACCGGTACGAACATATTACTTTACTATGAAATGTATAATCTAAAATATAAACTGCAAAAAGGTTTCTTCTCTCTCCCTCTTCCTCTCTCTGCCTATTTTTCTTGTCCATTTAATTTTTCAAATATAGACAACAAAGTATGCCCTTAGGTATGGATACTGTACATAAATAAAATGTATAAATACATACTGTGTGTGTGTAGTACCTTGTTATACAGTACACCCACTCTTTTAAATCCTCTCCTCACATCCTTAGTTAATTCTCGTATTATTTTTATCTGTAGTTCCAATTGAGGTTTCAGTAAGTCATGGTCATGTCTCTTATGTATTAACTCCCATTGCATCCCTGTATTGTATTTAAACTAAAACTGCTACTGTGTGTGTTCTAGTTGAAAACCTCACTCTGTTTTTTTTGGGAGAGGGAGAAAAAAATATAATGGTTATCTCTTTATTAATTTTATTATTGGCATAATAGAAAGTATTGATGTGCACTGTGTGTTTTTTTTCATTTCTCTTCTTTTTTTAAACCAGAAATTGGACTGCGTGTCCCAATATAATATTGGACTACGTAGTTAAATTTGAGACTCTTTCTCCATCACTCAAATGAATTTTGTTAAATTGTTTCTAAAATACTTATTCTATAATTATCCACTCCTTTCTTTTTTCCCCCTCTTCCCAAATTAACTGTAGAACAAAAGTAGGTAGCCATACATTTTAAGTACTAGATTACTCTAATGGAGAGGATTTGTCACAACATTTTCAACTTTTTAAAAGTTTGTGTGTCGTGTGTGTAAAGGGAGAGAGAGAGTATTATGGAAATTCAACCATGTAGACAACATTTTGTACTGTACATATTTACGGAGAATGTGGACTCATCAGCATTATTTTGCGGATAAGGAGGAGAGGAGAAGGAAAATTTTTGCACGAGTGAACATTCATCAGTCGTCGTCTCGGGCGGTTAGGATAGAGAGAGAGAGATAAAAAAAGAGAGGAACAGGAAATAGTGACTAAAGCTAAACTCACAATACATATTAGCAATTTCTTATATAAATTATATTTATAAGTATGTATACATAATCATTAAAAATTTCTCATGAAATCCTCATTTCAAGGGTGTTGCATAAAAATAATGTGCTGCTTAACTGTTCTCTCTCTCTTTTTGTCAAATCAAAACCGGACAGGTCAAACCAAAAAAGGAAACCATGGTTTGTTACTGTTTCGCTCTCTCTCTCTGCATTTTGGAGATAATTGATTGGAGTGAACGTTCAAGCTTTTCTTTCTAGTTCAATTCGAGTCCATCCATCCAGGTCAAGAAATATTTTTTCTTGGAGAAAATACATAATGGGTTACGAAGCAACATAATTTTTTTCTTTCTTCTTTGATATAATCATCTGTGAGTGCCAAAAAAGACCATCCTCATAATATGCTTCTGAATAAAAAATAGGAAAAAAGTACATGCGGTACAAAACGTTATTTATTATACATAAGTACTCCACTAAAGAGGAGGCCTCCTCTGTACTTTTACCCTGTACAGCCACACAAAATCAGCAAATAATTTCTGTCCACATCTTTCTAGTCAGCACCAATACTGTGTGTCTATGTGTGTGTGTTATAATATATAAATGTGTAAATTTCCTTATCTTCCTCTTTCACCCTCTCGAAACGAACTGTGTACTCTGTCAATATTACAATATTCTACTTGGTGTGTCCATAATATGATGATGAAGTTCTCTCAATCATATTATGGAGTAATGATTTCGCCTCCTCCAACCCACAAACATAATGTATGAACTCTCTTCCCCCATCCACACACACAATTTAGTAGGAACTGTGTTGGTTGCACAGCAGCCGCAAGTACACATTTGTACGCACTCGTGTACGCAAAAGCGTTCAGAATCGTTTTAGGAAGTTGAGCCCTTACAATGTTGCCAGCCTTATCATAATTGACAAAAATGTTTTCGAGACGTTTATTAATTTGCTGATACGTAACTTGGCAGAGTGATTCCTTGTACCACTCTTTGATAGGTAATTTTTGTGAAAACCATACTAACCTCATGTAATGGCCGGTCAAGTGGGTCACGAAAA